>PVKH010046225.1:0-10419 GCA_004027955.1 Chaetophractus vellerosus
CCTCCAGATCCCAAAACTGAGACACAGATTCATCCAAATGATGTGGGAATATCACCGATGTTCAACCCTTTACAAGAGGAGAGCAGACGAGGTTCACATGAAAAGAAATCCTTTTGGAAATGGAATTTCAGGTACATTAATACTTGGATAGAAATCATTGAGAGCTAGGAAAGCTTTCCTGTCATCTCTCAAACCATAAAATATAGCTCATCATTTTCTTCCCCCATATGAGAGACCAACTCAGATCATCCCAGACATCACACAGTAAAGTAATAAAGATCATTGGCCACGAAGTCCTGGAAAGTCTACCAAAAGAGAAGTAATTCTTGCTGCAACCCAACTACTCATCTGGACAAACACTGAAAATGGATGACACCTGGGTGGCATATTGATTATAGAAAGTAAAGGGTCAAGGGAAGAAAATAGTACGCCATTTTAAAACAATGACATATTAAAACACAACTTCAATAATATCACATTTCCATGAGATTTTGGGAAGCTGCAGAAGCAACCTACAGAATGGACTAGCTTAAAGAAATCTCAGAGAGACTGTATCTTTTTCTATTAGTAAAGCCCGTAAGAAACCGACACTGACAGTGATGACTGTCCAGATAGAAGCTACAGTCACAAAGCACAGAGCAGTCTAGCAGTCTATTCACATACCATATAATAAAAAGCCGCAAGCTCATCTATCTGGGTTCACTTCTAAAAAATAAAACACACACACGTGTACACACACACACACACATACCCACAACCAACAGGCACAGTTTAAAATATGAAGGACAACAGAGTAAAGGGAATTATTTTCTCTCTTTTTAAGTCCCAGTACATTTATAAACATGATTCTTTAAACAGAGTCCACATTTCTCTCTCAATTCATGGCACTTTAAAAGCCTTTGAACATCTCCTTTTTCGCATTTAAAGCTGTGTACTACTCTAAGCAGCATCTGTAAACCTGCTTAAAGACATCCCAGTGGCATAGCTTGAATATTCCAGGGATGAGTAAATCTGAAGGATGAGGATATCTTTTAGTGCCTGCTGTCTAGCAAAACGTCATGCCACTCAGTACAGACAGATCTGAAGGATAAAGTTGCTCTGGGTTAGTTGAAAATTTTTGTTGGAGTTTTAATAGACCAACAAATCCCTCTCCTTCCCCACCATCAGAAAACACACAATTGTTAAAATATGTCTTACAATTAATTTCCCCCATAATAACAAACTGAATTAGTTTCTCACAACACAAACACAGACATATATACCTTGTGTATATCACTAGCTTTCAAAGTCCCTGAATTGCATTGAGAAGGAAAGAAAACATAAAATGAAAATTGGAAGTTTCAGTCTTCCAAGTTAACTATCTCACATTAACATCACTGAAAGAAAGATGGAAAATAATTGAAAAAGTACAAAAATGAGAATTGATTTTTAAAAAGGTAAGAAGGCTTTTTGGTCCCACCCATGTACATTGTGAACTTAATGGGAAACTACAAGTCCTCCCAAAGTCAGATGAGAGCAAATGCAGTTTCTCAGCTACAGTACAAATCCAAGAGAGTGGCAGTAAAAGTGGTGGCAGCAAGAAGGGAAGAGTAAGAGATCAGCTACTGGAGAATAGAGAGACAAAAACACAATAATTTCATGTTGACCATTTGAAGTCTCCTTACCATCTCACTACTATTTATGGGAACAAATGCAGGGAAGAAATGATAACAACTGAAGGATGGTATAAAGGAGATTAGTTTAATAGCAGGAATGTTAAAAGGAAGCAAGATGCAAAAGAAATGGGGTAGGTGGAGTCAAGTAAGAATACAGGGAAGCTGCTTGACAATGAGTAGGATTTGGATGCCTGCCCTTGGGTGGGCTTCCAGGTAGACTTCTGGGAAGGTCTGACCATATCCTCGTATTCTTTGATATGGGCATAATAAAACATATTAAAAATGGCAAAGTCTGCACCCACACATCATTCTAGGAAAGCACGTACAGTTGGCACAATATGAAGGATAACAAAATCTAATGATCACCAAAACATTATTACTAAGTCCATTCTTTCATTTAGGAAATATTATTTAAGCACCCACTGAATGTTTGTTATTAATTTAGGCTCTGATGATAGAGAAAGGAATAAGACAAAAAAAAGTTTCTGCTGTATGTGAAACATTATTAGTATTATTTGTCTTTCAGAATAGGATTTAACAGGAAGCAATGAATGCAAAGAAGATAAATAAGCAGGGTATGGGAGCAGAGTGCAAGAAGATGTTATTCTAGGTGGGATGGTCAGAAGACTTCTCTGAGGAAGTTATGTATGAACAGAATTGAAAGAAGGAAGAATGAGCCAGATGCAAATGTCTAGTGGGTAAGCACTCCAGGAAGAGCAAACAGGAAGGACAATGTATCTGATCCGGTCTTATGCTTGGCATATTCCCAAAACATCAAGTAATCTGAGGAACTATGCGTTTAGGAGAGTAGTTGGAGGAAGTAAAGTCAGAGAGGCAGCCAGAAGCAAGATCATGGAAGTATTCTTCGGATATATCCAGGGTATTTGATTTTATTCTAGATGTGATGTGAAGCCATGGGAGGGTCAAAGTTGTGATAAGATCTTATTTACATGTGTGGGCACCATAAGTCATTTGATTCATTCCACAAAGATTTTTTTATCATTTTTATTAAAGCATCAAGTCTTTGTGCTACATATGAGTTAATTAAGACCCCAGTTTGTTTTAAATATATTTCAAGATGCGATGAACCTATAGAGCTACATTGTGATGTGTAACATTGGCAGTTATGACAGCTAAAGTAGAGGCTCTGGGTTTTAGTAGAGAAGGGGAGGTTCATTTAGTAGGAATTCACATGGATGATGACAAAACCACAGATAGCTTGAGGCAGATGGTGCTGTCATGACGAAGGGCAGAGAACACATTCTGTCTATGGTACACGAAACACCCATAAATTTGGAGGACTGAGCAAGGAAGATGCCCTATGAAGGTTAACGTATTACATGAGCAAAGATCATGCCACATTATCCAAAGAGACAGGATGCCTTCTGTACCACGGCAAGCTCTCTTGTAAAAATTAACAAATCTAAAGAAAGAAAATGACCAACTGAAGCAGATATCGGTCAGCCCTGACTCCACAGAAAAATGAAAGTCATAGAGGCACATCCCACTCCAGTTCAGTGAAGGGACATCCTGGTATTGTCGGGCTGCTCAGAACGTCTGTTCTTTCTGGCAGGTAGATGGAGATGGATGCCTGCTGCCACTAGAGCCTGATGCGACGAAGCATTTGAAACAAGCATCCTGCTCACCAAGCAACCTTCTGTTAATGTGGCTCTCTATGTAGCTTGCCTGCAGGGCAGCAATTCACTGGTCAGACTGATGCAAATGTCTGGTCCAGTTAACAGTAATATTTTTCATTGTAAATTAATACAGTGGCTTTCTAATTTATATGCTCTAGTCTTTTGTGAGTTGGTCCAAGTCAGCCCTCCTGAATAATCAGCCCCAGGCATTAACCAGACCAAGTACTGGAACCTGCAATGCTGAGGCCTTAGACTCCTGCTGTGATGAATTCACCCTGGAAATACTGCCCTGCAAGGTCTCTTGGCAACTGGCCTTCTCCTGGGACACACTGACCTTGCGGTTCCTTATATTTGAAATGTCGACATGTGCATTCCAACACCGAAATCTCCTGGGAACAGTCACTGCAGAGGCATATGTGCAGGGAGTTGTAAGATGTGAGTAATTGAATATTGAAGAAATGCCTCTACTGGGGGAGGGGGAGAGTTTTAATTATGTATACTAGGAGTGTACTCTTTAAAGATGATAACAATAGCTAATAATTATTGATTTATTGAGTACTTTCTAAGTGCCAGACACTTTTCTAAGCATTTTAAATATTATTTGATTTAAGTATTATTATTATTCCCTCTTTAGGGACTGAGAAACAGAAGATGAGAAAGATTAAGCCATTTGTCCAGGGTCATACTATTAGCAAATGGTGGAGCAATGATTGGAACTCAGTCCCATTATCCCCAAAGTTAAGAGAAGGGGCTCTGGAGTCAGATTGCCCTGTCAGGAATCCTGGCTCTGCTTTGGATAAAATAAAACAAAACAAACAAAAAACAATTTAACCCCTCTAAATCTGTTTTGTCCCCGAATGCCTTATATGTGGGTTTATAACAGAATTGAAATGAAATTACAAAAATAAAGCAATTAGCAATAAAAGGGCTTAGTGCTACATCTTGTACATAGCAAAGCTCAAGAAAAGCTGTCGGTGAAAATTAATATACATTGTGCTGGGGAACTGAAGAAGCCCAGTGTTTGAGTGCCTGATTCCTATGAATGAGGTCCTGGGTTCAATCCCTGGTACCACCTAAAAAAATAAAAAAAAATAAATATAAATATAATAGTGTTAAAATATTTACTATATTGGTGGTAATACCACACACCCATCTTAGTGCCCTGGTACACCTTCTCCTGAGTATCTTCCTTTCTCCAGACTTGCACCTCTGATATTTAGTGGTATGACCTGGCTTATGTATATAAGCTTTATTCCAAAAATTTGAGCCAGGTTTCAAAAATGTATTCACATGGGCTAAATTAAATTGATGAAATACAAACAAAAGACTAGGAAAAGGAAACAAAGGGATAGTATGCCATGTATCTCTATAAGTGTGCTTGAACTAGGCAGCCCATTTGACTGAGCTTCTAAGAACCCAAAATAAATGGGATCACATGGTTAGCTTTAAGTTGTACAGGGCCCACCAGATTAAAATAAGCCTCTTTTTCATAGTTCCGAGGCCTGAAAGAACTTCTCCACGGAGGTCCTCTTAAAGGAGGGCACTTTATAATGTAGCACCCTCCACGAAGCCCCTACAATATTTGTAACAAAGTTCAATAGGTTTAAAATAGAAATATTGCATTTCAAGAATCTAAAGTGTCCACTCAAAGGTATGGTTTTCTGACCAGCTTGAAGATGGACTGCCTGACCATCATGTATCCTTGACCAGAGGCAGCCAGTTCTTTCAGTTCACCCCAAATGCACTGTATTGTTCTGTCCTCGTACAGATTTCCCCCTGCAAAATGCCAGACTATATTTTCCCTCTCATCAGCTTTTACTCCAAATACCCTGTGCTTTTTTCCACTTCATTTTGGGTTATATTTTCCATTTCCCTAGCAATATGGAGAAGAGGTCAAAGTCGTTCATCTGGAACCAGAAAAAATATTCCACAAAACAGCAAGCTTACTGTTTGGAAGTAAATGGCTGGGACAGAGCAGTGCCTCTGGAATTCGAAAACCTGGCTTCAGACAATAAATCAGGAGCACTTAAGGTAGTTCCAAAGCACCTTAGGCTCTCATACCTGACTGGCAAAAAATTGAAATAAAAAATCAAAAGGGTAGTGATGAAGAATAGCAAATGGCAAGCTCCCTAATGGAGCTTAAAAAAGTTGTGCTTATTGTCTGCTTACGTATGCCATCCAAACCCATCCTGCATCAGCATCCAAGCTGTGCCTCCCTTTCTCTATCCCTTCTCAAATCCAAGGCCTTTTATTTCTTTGCCTTTGTCTACCTCATCTCTTTGTTCAACCCAGGTATCAGGTTACATACACACTCTCACTTGCTTTTGAAAACACTCATCCAAATCTCCTCCTCCTTACTTTTTCCTTTTGTTTTTATCTGCAAAAGTGTGTAGCTGTTCATGGCACTGGCAAATCCAGAAGGGCCAGGGCCAGGCTAGCATGGAAAGGTCATTTTCATACTGTTTCCTGCACAGTCTCAAGTGGGTAGTCCCATCGTTCTCACAGAGAGAGCCTGTCTTTTTCCATGACATTTCCAGATTTAGCTTCAATAAAATAACTGAAACCCTGCCTTGGACATTTGAAAACAGCATGGTGTCTGATGGGCTTGATGTTGATTGCAAATCATATGTTCTGCTCAGCACTCAGCACGCGGTTGATAATCCTGAGTCCAGGTTTTCCTCTCTCTGGCAGGGAAGGCTAACTGAACTGTATCATGCTCTGCCTTCCCACAGCTTCCTCTCTGTTCTGTTTCCCTTCGGCCATGGTACTCTACTCTTGGAAGAATTACTACCAGCTCAGTTGTGGCTGTGACCTTGGCTGGACATCTCTAGTGGACAAAGAAAGAAAATCACTTGCCTACCAGCTGAATGTAGCACACCCTGTCCTGAGATACAATGTAGGTGGCAGACACCACCATTAGGTAGGGAGATAGTCATCTTGTCTCTTTTGGATGTTCAAGCACCCCTAGGACGTTCCTTCCAACAGAGGATAGGTACTGACATGTCTTGGCCAGTGCCTTCTCTGGAAGTCACGGTGATTCTTCTACTATTTTTTTAACCCGGGGCCTCATATGTAGGAAGCCGGCACTTAACCACTGAGCCACATCAGCTTCCCTGAGTTGGCTTTTTTGTTTTGCTTGTTGTCTGTCTTTGTTTTATCAGGAGGCACTGGAAACCGAACCTGGGACCTCCCATGTGGCAGGTGGACACTCAACCACTTGAGCCACATCTGCTCCCTGCTTCTACTTTTAAGGCTACTAATAAGCCCAGTCCAAGAATAGCAATACTGAAGTTATTTGTTTACTCTGACAAAACCAACATATATTCACTAGTTACTGGGAAAGAATGGGGACGTATAATTTCTGCACTACTCCTGTAGAACAGAGAGTAAATATTTTATTCCTTGTTTCCCTAGTGATAAAAGAGCAGAAAAAGAGAAGTTGAAATGGCTTGTTCAACATCACAGAAGTGTGTCAAAAGTCTACACAAACAACAACTAAACAACAAAAAGTTTCTAGATGCCTAGTCTGGTATAGGCCCACTGGGCAAACGTTATCTCAGATGCAGCATCCTCTCTCAGAGCCATGGTGGGGGAACAAGTGTCTAAGCTAGAGTTGCAACAGCAGTCCAGGATACCAGGCACTATGAACTCAGAGCTCTCAGTGTCTCCATCTGCCCCTGATTTAATGTGGACGGCAGTATCTCTCCCGCTGACAGCACCAGCATTTTTGTCACTTCATGTACTGAGCTATTTCTGCCATGTCATATATCAATGGGATAGGGATCTTGAGGATTTATTGAGAGAGTTAATAATTGCATGTGAGTGAGGTCCCTGCTCCTCGTCTGCAGCCTGGAGGAGACCTGCCTAAACGGAGTCAGTGTATATTCTCTTTTGGACAGGAAGCTCGTATTTAACACACAGCTTAGTCTTTCCTGACTGCCCTCTGAAAAATTATGTTTTTAGTAAATAAATATTTAACAGATTTTCTTGTGTCTGCATTTTCTATTAGTTTGGTTGGATTCAGGATCCTTTTCCAAGTATAAGACAGAATTCCTCTTTCATAAAAAATGTAAGAATGGCATTTCATTTTAAGGGTTCTTTCTGGTCTGTTTATGTAAGTTGTTTTACATTCACATTCACATATCTGTTTTGTTTTCAATATATGGATACTTTCTGGTTTTAAAAATATTTTTAAGTATAGATTTAAAGAGCTGGGAAAACAGTAAGATTTTGACTACTGATATTAGGAAACCTAATATCACTGGAATTGTTCTATGTCCATTTAGCACTCTCATCTTTTGCTTCTCTGCCTCCTTTCCCAAAGCTAGTTTTCCAAATTGTTAAGAAGACACAGCAAAAATTGGATTTGCTTCATCTTTTCCAAAATAAAATTGACTACAACTAAATCTATTATGTATTAATTAGATATACATCGAGAGCATCTATCCACTTTGTCCCCAAACCATTGAATATATCAGATTTAAGTGCCCCTGGATTTTGTTATATGCATTTTCAGAAGAAGCCAACTGTGGTTAAAATTCAGAACCTGTAGATATTCTTTTCATCAGATATTGCAATTGCCTGGAGTTATTATTTTTATGGGCATTCATTTATTTCCAATTTCCACAACATTCTGGGAAACTTCTGTAAGAAAGGCAAAATGCAAAAATGTAATACATAGTGCCAGGTTATAGCTGATGTTTATAAATCGATCTCTATCAATGACATTTATTTTATTCCCCTTAAAGTTTATAAATGATAACATGTTCTTCTTTGTACTCTGAATTTTTCGGTATGTATAATTATATTATTTCTGCAAATAGATTTTCTGCACGTATATTTTTCTTCTCGGTAGATTATACTTGTTTATATGATCTATTAATTAGGTGCAGCTAAGAAAAGTGAGTCTCTAACAAACACTACTAAACTGTACCTTATTGTGCCTGAGAGAGAGATGAAACAAGAAAAAATAGAGTACATGCATTGAAGGTAAATAAAATAAAAATACATTTCCATTTAAAATCCAGGTAGCCTCATGTTAGTACAGAACTGAAAGAGACTGTAATCTACATATCGCCTTTTACACATAAGAAACGGAGGCCCAGAAGGTTTGCCTCAGAGTGAAAGACACAATTTTACCTAGAAGCATAGTTTCCAATCCCCAGGCCAGTATCTTTTCATGTTACTGACCCAAAGCAGCTGAACCAGAAGGCAGCCACTACTCCTTTATTAGTTCTGATTCTGCTGTTCTGTTTTGCATTTGAAGCCTAAACTCATCTCCTACTTTCTAGCCTGAAAGGCACACGTAAGATTTCCTAAGACTTTGTCCACCTCCCTCTTCCATTTCCTCACTGCAGCTTTTGGCTTAACCACTTAAGGACAAACACATATTAAATAGGATGGGTATGAGGTAAATGAAGATCTGTAGAACACAGAACCCCCATGCCCAAAACAGTGCCTTCTGCATAACAGCCATTCAAACATGTGCTTAATTCTGAAGAAATGTACAAATTAACAAATTTGTACAAAGGGGACATGAGATCCAAAAACATATTCCGACAAGAGAAAAGAGATAACAAAGCATTCTTTCTATCGTAGACAAACACAGACATACTTTGAACAACCTAACAAATTATCCAGAGGACTCTGCTACTCAGACTCGAAAGACAATTAGAAATGCAAAGGAAAAAATGCTGTCCTTATCATACCAATCTCCTCTTGTCCAACACATTCATCTTATACTGCAAGCACAAAGTATACTTATAGAGAAGAGTGGATTTATATAGACCATTAGAAAGCAGTTCAAAAAAGACCATCATAGAGATCACAAAGCCATCATCTGCTGGTATTGGGATGTCTGGGTGTCTGTGATGAATGCATTTGCAAATATTGCTGTGAAGTAATTTCCTTCCATTTCTGGAGTACTCTAGATAAATTAGATTTCCCTCTAATCACATCTGCTGCCTGTGTATGAGAAAAATGGTTTGTCTGCATAAGACACATAATGTGCACTTGCAGGGTGGAGGGCAAAGAGGCTTAGTGGAAAGTTACTGAATATAATCATAATGGGGCAGAGCACAACCAAATAAAAAGTCACAGGATGCTTCTCAAGCCGATACTATGCAAAATGACAGCCCAAACGCTGCTGTGAGAAACTGAATCTTTTCACACAAATATTCAATTTACTTGCCCAATTCACCTGCTGGATACAAAGGAGACCTTAACCATGCCTTCTACATGTAGGGCACCATGTTAAGAACTAGCTAACCTGTGTTGAGTATTTTAAAGAAAGAAATCAGTTATAGCATGCTATTAATCCAATGTATTCACAGCTAAACCAGAAAAGAAATAAATTATTGAGATACTAGAAGAAAAATAAAACTGAAATGTGATTAATAAAGTGGCTATATGTTCAAAAGACTCTCAATTAAATATGGGCATTACCTGGATTCTTCCATCTTAAATTGCTATGCTCTCAAAGAGAGAATTGTTCTCACCTCTGGGTATAGATGAAATCCACGTGGCGATGCCAAAAGTAAATGTAATATTTAGGTCATGCCCTAGACCTGTGCTGTCCAATATGGTGGTCATCGCTGGCTATTGAGCACTTTAAAGGTGGCTAGTTTGAGATTATAAGAAATTATAATCTTTTCGGATATACTAGTTTAAATAAAACATTTTTAAAATTATTTTTAAAAGTTATAAAAACAGTGTTAGAATTAAAAAATAAAGATCTAGTAAATACAGCTTCACCTCATATATTCAAAGGTGCCTTCGCTGGTAACCTGCTTGTAGCAGATGCTATTGATGAACGGCCCAGATCTGCCATGGACACACCATTTCAGAACATGCTGTCCCCACCCCACTGCAAATCTGCATGACTCTACCCTACTGCTTTCTCTTGGCCTTCCTGTGGTATTCTAGAAGTACTGGGGAATCAATGTCCCTGGGAAGAGTCCACAGCCAATGACAGATTGAAGTTGGAGTTCAAATACCCAGCACCCTTGCCTTTAGGTGGGATGACTATCTATAGTGATGAAGCTGAAGATCAGTTGATGTAGTCTATTAGAGAATGCAGGGGTACACAGCATAGTTTATAAAATTTTATATTAAAATTGTCAAAATTA
>PVKH010046226.1:0-10423 GCA_004027955.1 Chaetophractus vellerosus
AACCTAAATAATTTTGGAAAACAGTATCTTGACTGGATATTGTAAAGCTAAAGACAGAAAGAACTGGACATAAATGCTGTAATCTAGTCAGTGAGTGTGTTTCTCAGAGGCTTAGTAATTCTGAAATACTTTTGTGTATACTAGAATTGAACAAATAGATAAATATATTTTAGATAATAAGAGCCAAGTTCCTCACAAATGAGGAAAGGGAGATGCTAAAATGAACTCTGGGGTTGGATTAGAACCTGAGATACCAGTATATGAATAGGTTAGTATGCATTCATGTATTTAAAAGCAATAACACCCCAGTAGTAGTGAACAAACCTAGTACCCTCATTTTGGTTTCTAAATACCATTCTCTGATTAAAAAAACCAAGACCCTTTGGTGAGGTGGTTGATTTCAGGATCATGACAAGGAAAATACTAGAAGAGTCTGGAACATCTTGAGGTGCCAGAAATAAGAAAACGCTAAAAAAACAAACAAACAAAAAAACCAGAATGGGAGGTCATCCAAACAACATGGAAGCAAACTTGAAGGAGCTCCTAATGGCCAAAGATGAAGCAATCTGAACAAAATAAATAATCATTGGTTTATAATCTGTAGAATAACGTAAATATCCATACTGATATAATTAAGTAAATGAGGGAGAACGGACAACTTTTCCTTACAGTAGAATTCCAATTAATAATGTAGAAGGAAGGGGGGGAAATAGAAAATCACCAGCTGGCAAATACCATAGCACTCTTCAAGAGTCAAAGTCATGAAAAACAAGGAAAGATTGAAGAACTGTCACAGATTAGAGGAGACTAAAGAGACATGAAATCTAAATATAGTGTGATGGGAGCAGATGTGACTCAAGTGGTTAAGGGTCTGCTTCCTACATGGGCGGTCCCCGGTTTGTTCCTGGTTCCTCCTAAAACAAAAAAAAACAAAAACAGCAAAACCAACTCAGGGGAGCTGATGTGGCTCAGTGGTTGAGTACCAGCTTCTCACATATGAGGTCATAAGTTCAAACCCCAGCCCCTGTACCTCAAATAAATAAATAAATAAATAAATAAATGAAATATGAAGGTTTTTTTTTTTTTTTTTTACACATTGGCCCTCTTGCCTAATGGATTCTATTTTTAAGTGTTTTCCTTTGAACATTTTTTTAAATTTATTTTTTATTTATTATATATCCCCCCCCTTTCTGGTTGTTCTTGCTGTGTTCATTTTTGCGTTCTTCTGCGTCTGCTTGTCTCCCCCCGCCGTGGCGACCCACTGCGTCAGCTCACCGTGCGGCGGCCTGCCTGCTCACGGCGGCTTGCCCTGCCCGTGGCGGCTTGCCTACTCAAGGCAGTCTGCCCGCTCGAGGAGGCCCCGGGAACCGAACCCCGGGCCTCCTATGTGGTAAACCGGCGCCCTACCGATTGGGCTTCAGCCGGCCCCTCCTTTGAACATTTTAAGCATACTTATTTTCCAATATCTCTGTATCAGATTGTGTTCTATTATTTATAGTTCTAGAATATAAATTCTTCTATTTATGTGTCCCTTTACCACTATGGTGTTGAGTTCGTCTCCCTCCATCCCTTTTTTTTTTTAAGGTACTGGGGCAGGAACTCTTATGTGGGAAGCTGACGTGGCTCTCCCCTGAGTTGGTTTTTTTGTTTGTTTCTCCTGTTGTTTGTTTTTGGGACCTCCAGTGTGGGGGGTGGGTGCTCAACTGCTTGAACCACATCTGCTCCTATCTCCCCATCCCTTTTTTTTTGCATTTGGTAAATTCTCTTTCTTGTTTTTGGACTCAGCTAAAACAAGTTTTGTTTCAATTGTTTTTAGTTGTATCTTAACTAGTATGTTTGCTTATCTGGAATGAGAGGGGTGGCTTCTTACATCAATTAAATCTACTATATTTCCTGGAAACCCCTCTACCTCATTTTCATTCCATGTAGGAGCAACAGGGTAATTGCTTTCAGTGTATCAGGAGCTAAAGCTACTCACTTTCCTAATCTTATATTTGTAATAAGTGTTCTTGTTTTTGGGTAACAATATATTATGATTAAGGTCAGATTATTTTTCTGGTTTGGTAATAGAAGATTATTATCTGCATATTTGAAACAGATAAATCTGGAATTCAAGTGAGAGCAGAAAGGAATTTTCCCTTTCCACTCACCATCTTAGAAGCAGAGGGGAGGAAAAAGGCGTAAAAGTTGCTATAGAATAATATACACTTATAGTATATTACTGTTACATATAATAGCTGGAATTAAAGCTACTAAAATAAATTTCTCCTCCATCCTAAGATTCTTCATACCCTCAGGCATTTTACATATTTGAATTCTGCTGGATGTGTCTCTTCCTTCAAACCCCTTGATGGGTTCAGGGGACATGTATGTCATAGTTGTAGTTAGAAAAAGTACACTAGGTATGGACTGTAGTGCCATTTAGAATACTTAACTGCCAGGGTGAAATGTGAGAACTTAGGCACATAGTTCTTTCACAGTCCTTAAATACATTATTTTTATTCATCCATACCAAAATTAAGCATGAAACAAGGAGTAAAACATTTTTAGGCAAAAGAAGATAAATTCTACAGTAAATAAGGATTTAGAAAACAGAAAGAGGTTGTAGAGTAGCAGCCATTGAGATCACATGAAATGGGGAAGGAGGAAGACCTAAAATGCCTCTGTCAAAAAACATAAGAAACAGGTATTTATCAACACACTACTGGAGAACATTTTTCCAAATATAAATTGATCTGAGATCTTAATTTTATAATACAGAAAGCATTTGTAGGATTTGAGCTCCTGGATTTAAAAGCACAACAAACACATGGGCAGCAGATGTAGCTCAGTGGTTGAGCACCTGTTTCCCATGAGGTCCTGGGTTCAGTCCCCAGTGGCTCCCCTACTGCCCCCCCCCAAAAAAAGGGCACAACACATTTTAATTTTAAAAAAATGTATATAGTAGCATATATACAACTCAAAATTTCTCATTTTAACCGCTTTCAACTCATTTTAATTTGAAAGCATTTCCTTTATGTTTATAAAATTACAGGGAGTTGTATTTCTATTAGAAAGCTAAAAAGAGTTAAAAGTAACATCCACCTGATATAAACTGATGGCAGCAAAGTACAGGGATAAAGATATCTACCCTTAAAAAAAGATATCTATCGTTCAGATAAAATTGCTGATATTTGACCCATTGAAAATTGACCACGATTAGTAAAGTGATCTGGCCTATTTTCAGTTGTGATGTTTAATATTCATAATGGTATGCTACTCAGTTTTCCTTGATGTTCTTGTTTATTTTCTCCACAGATGTGAACAATACCATATCTTTGAAAGAGTTGCGAATACTTTTTTTATATGAATTTAAACTGGGACATAATGCAGCTGAGGCAAGTAGAAACATCAATTCTGTCTTTGGAAAAGGTTCTGTTAGTGAAAGGACTATCCGGTGGTGGTTTGAAAAATTTCGTTCTGGGGATCTGAGTCTGAAAAATGAACCTCGTGGGAGACCCAGATCTGTTTTAAATGAAGATCAATTAAGAGCCATGGTGGAAGCTAACCCCAAAATGGCAATTCGAGGCCTTGCAGCCGACTTAGGAGTTTCCGCTACAACAATTTCTCGACACCTAGCTGCAATAGGGAAGGTGAAAAAATTGGACAAATGGGTTGGTACCACACCGGTTGATGGATGATCATAAACTGAGATGGTTAGAGATGTGCTTACTCTTTAAGATTTGAAAAAGAGACCTATTTTGGAGATGATTATAACCTATGATGAAAAATGGATAACTGTATGACAATTGAAAGTGATCTGGACAATGGCTGGATGTTGGAGAAGTTCCCAAATGTGTCAAAACCATCATTGGAACCAAAAAATGTTCTGGCAACTATATGGTAGTCTGCAAAAAGAATATTTCACTGCTGCTTTTTAACACAGATGAAACAATAACATCCTATCGTCAAGAAATTGAAATTATATATCAAAAATTGATCTAAAGGCATGGACCCATATTTTTCCATAACAATATTTGACCACAGACACCACAAACCACCGTAGCAAACTTAACTGAAGTGAGCTAAGAAGTTTTGCCACGTCCATCATTCTCACTGGACCTCTTTTCAACATATTACCACCTTTTTCATCATTTGGAACTCTAAGAACCAGAACAGTACCCAACCAAAAAGTAGTAATTGGGGGACTTGAGTAAATTTTAGCAGTTTAAAAATGCTGAATTTTGTAACTATGGTATATGTAACTTAATATTCATTAGGGTAAGTGTGCTAATGGTATTTTGATTGAAAAAACAATTCTTGAAAGTATAACATTTTCATTTTGACTTATAAAAAAGCAATTTCATAGGTTTCAACCTAGTACTTTTCCAGACGTGGTAGAACATAAAGACTGAAAGGTGTCCAGAATGCTGTAAAACCACAAGGTGTTTCTGAGTTATAGGGCTTCTTCATTGGAGTAAGGTAGAACAACCCAGGGTGTGTATGTGTGGGAAAGAGGCCTAGGAGTCATCCATGCAGAGATCTGAATAAAGAGGGCTTCAGGGGGATGAGCAGCCTATATAAAGGCCCCCAGGCTCTCAGAAGAAATGTTTTGCATAAAGAAATGAAAGCATGTTTCTCGCTAATACCTAAAGTCACATGTACACAGTAGACAGGGCCCAGTGAATGCTTCTGGATGATGATAATTATTCTGTCACAAAAAGTCAGTGCTTTCGTGTGCTCTCCATTTCAATTCTAGGTTTTAAAAAATGTAGGTGGCCTTTTGTAGACCATAATTAATGGCCTCCTTATGATGTAGCTAGATTGCAGTTACGCTCTCTGGCCTCCAGAGATTAAGTTGGGGTAAAGATAGTAGATGGTCTTCCTGCTTCTCTCCTTCCTGACAACCTGGTAAGACTTTTTCATGAAGAAGAGGAGAGTTAAGGAAGCCTAAAAGATGAGGGGAGGGCATCCTGGAATATGTTTTACCTGGAGAAATATAAAATGAAAATCCCTTAAAGGAGAACTGACTGTGGCCTACTTGGAACAGGACCACTGTCAGCTAATAGCGCAGGGTGCTTTGGTGCAAATTAGAGGGAAAAAAAAAAAGCTGCCCCTTCTTTTGGGTGGAAGCTACTCTGCACCATGACACAAGGCTTAGTAAGCAAAACATAGGCTGAGTTCAGCCCTAACTTATCTACTTGGCTAGATGCCCTGACCTGGAGTACTTGCCCATTTACTACTCTGTTTTTGGTTTTGTCATGGAATATATCTACCCAGTCCTTTGGTGGATCCTCCTTTCTCCCAATACAGTGAAGTTTCTGATCTAGCTCAGAACGGTAGGGAAACAGGGCTAAGACCAGAAGTGTGGGAAGGACTTTATTTGAAAGGTAACATCAGTCTGAAGCTAAATGGTCACAGAGGGCAGAGCAATGTTGTGGCCAATGTGAAAGGAAATGGTATTGTGTAGTTTACTTAGTCTCTCTAGAGTGAACAGTAGTTGGTTTATAAATTTTTTATTGCAAAACAACATGTCATTTTAAAACATTTTTTAAGTGTACATACTTTCTGTGACATTAAGTACATCGATAATGTTTGTAATGGTTTGAGTTTGATTTAATTATGAATTCCAAAAATATAGATTAGATTATGTTTGTAAACTAATCTGTTCATCTGGGCATGATTAAGTTATGAGTAGGGCGTGAACTGCCACATCAGTGAGACATTGAGCCCCACCCTTCGGTGGGCGTGGTCTCAAGTATAAATGGCTAGACAAGAGGCAGCAGAGAAAGCAGATTGAGAGAAGCAGATTGAGAGCAGAGATTTAGAGAAACAGATTTGAGAAGCAGTTCTGATGTTGGAGTGAGCCGTTCGCCTGATAGTCTACAGCTGCCTTGTGGAGAGACGCAAAGCATAGAAAGCCTCATGGTCTACAGCTGAACTCGTGAAGGAAACAGAAGCTAAGCCTGGAGAGAAATGCAGCCCCGGGAACAGAGGAACCCGGAAGCCTGAACCCTGGAGAGGTTGGAGCCATCTTGCTCTAACACGTGGACTTTGGTATGGGAAGAAATTTATGCTTTGTGGCCTGGTAACTGTAAGCTTCTACCCCAAATAAATACCCTTTATAAAGACTGACCAATCTTTGGTATATTTCAAAAGGCACGCCTGTGGCTGACCAAAACAATGTTGTATAACTTTCACCACTATCTATTTCTAGGATATTTTCATCATCCCAAACAGAAACTCATTATTATAAGTAATAACTCCCCTTTCTCCTTCCCCTCAACTCCTGGTAACCACTCTTCTGTTTACGATCTCTATGAATTTTTCATATAAGAGAAATAATAACAATATTGGCAGCTTTTGGCAACTTATGAATATCGGTGTGCAGATGTCTGTGCCACTGCTATCACTTCTTCTGGTTATATACCTAGTAATGGTATTGGTGGGTCACATGGCAAGTCTATATTCAAGTTCCTTAGGAACTGCCAAACAGTCCTTCACAGTGGCTGTGACATTTTACATTCCCACCAACAGTGAATAAGTGTTCCTATCTCTCCAACATTTACAGTTTTCTGACTTTTTTATAGTAGCCAGTCTAATAGGTGTGAAATGATGTTTCATTGTAGTTTTGATTTGCATTTCCCTAATCGCTAGTGAAACTGAACATTTTTTCATGTTTTTTTGCCATTTTTATTTCTTCTTTGGACAAATGTCTATTCAAGTCTTTTGCCCATTTTTTAATCAGGTCATTTGTCTTTTGATTGTTGAATTGTAGCATCTCTTTATATATCATGGATATTAAATGCTTACCGGATATGTGATTTCCAGATATTTTCTCCCATTGAGTTGGCTGCCTTTTCACCTTTTTGATAAAGTCCTTTGAGATACAAAAGCATTTAATTTTGAGGAGGTCCCATTTATCTGTGTTTTCTTTTGTTATGTGTGCTTGGGTGTAAGGTCCGAGAAACCACCACCTACCGCAAGGTCTTAAAGACGTTTCCCTACATTTTCTTCTAGTAGTTTACAGTCCTGGCTTTTATATTTAGGTCTTTGATCCATTTCAAGTTGATTTTTGTATAGGGAGTGAGATAGGGGTCCTCTTTCATTCTTTTGGTTATGGATATCCAGTTCTCCCAGCACCATTTGTTGAAGAGACTGTTTTGTCCCATTAACATGGACTTGGTGGGTTTGTCAAAAAGCAGTTGGGGGAAGTGGATGTGGCTCAAGAGTTGAGCTCCCACCTAGCATATGGAGGTCCCTGGTTTGGTTCCTGGTACCTCCTAAAAAAGACAGCGAGCTGGCATGACACGACAAGCTGGTGCAATGAGATGATGCAACTGGAGACACAGGAGGAAAAGACATAATGAGAGACACAACAAAGCAGGGAACGGAGGTTGCTCAAGTTATTGGGCACCTCCCTCCCACGTCAGAGGCCCCTGGTTTGGTTTCTGGTGCCTCCTAAAGAAACAAGGAAGACAAACAGACACAGCAAGTGCAAACAATGAGGGGATGGGGAGAAATAAATAAATAAACTAAAAAAAAAACCCTGTCAATAAAAATAAATAAATAAATAAAGCAGTGGCCATAGAGATGAGAGTCTATTTCTGGACTCTCAATTCTATTGCATCGATCAAGGTGTCTTATCTTTATGCCAGTACCATGGTATTTTCACCACTGAAGCTTTGTAACAAGGTCAGGCAGTGAGAGTCCTCCTACTTCAGTCTTCATTTTTAGGCTGTGCTTTAGTTTGGATTACAGGAGTCCTTTATAGGCAGAATGAAATTCAGGCATAGAGAGATGGGTAGAAGCTAGAAGAGAAAGGAGAGGACATCACCATGTGCATTGCCATATGACAAAAAGCCAAGGACTCAAGGATCGCTGGCAGCCAGCACCAGAACAGTACATTCATCAGAGAGAAAGCACTGGAGGTGGACTTCTCCCCTCAGAACCATGAGCCAGTAAATGCCCTTTGTTTAAGGGAACCCATTTTGTGGTATTTGTGATCATAGCTGGGAAACTAAGACAACATCCCCCAACACTTGTTATTTTCTGTTTTTTATAATAGCCATCCTAGTGGACATAAAGCGTTATCTCAATGTAGTTTTTTTAAACTTTTTATTTTGAAATACTTTCAAACTTAATGGGACAATTACAAAAATAATACATACCCCATACAGAGAACTCCCGTATACCCCAAACCCTGTTCCCAAATATCAAGATCCACCCATTTTAATATTTTGCCACATTTGCCTCATTGTATCTATCCACCAATCCATCTTCCTATCTATCCATGTATCTATCTGTCTCTATTTGTAAAGATGAGAATTTGGCAATTAATCATATTGAGGCTTCCTTGTACATGGCATGTTGCTTCTCACAGCTTTCAGAATTCTCTATATATTTTGACAGTTTGGTTATAACATTTCTTGGTGTGTGTTTAGATTTATTCTGTTTGGAAGTTCATTGAGCATCCTGGTTGTGTATATGGATGTCTTTTGTAATAGTTTGGAAAGTTTCAGCCATTATTTGAATATCCCCTCAGTACCTTTCTTTTTCCTTTTGGGACTCCGGTAATGCATATGTTGGTACGTTTGATGGTTCCTCGGGCTCTGTTCACTTTTCTTCATTTCTTTCTGCTCCTCAGATTGGATGATTTCAATTGTCTTATTTTCAAGTATACTAAATCTTTGTCTGCCATTTCTTGGAACGTCTCAGACACACACACTCAGTGACCATCTCACCTCGCCTATCCCTCACCTCCTTTCTGTTGTGTGATGATGTTTCAGGCTGTTTCCATTCTACAACCCAAGGGAGATATTAGGTCTAATGAAAATGCCCAACCAGACCTTAAAGTGGGAACAAGCAGCCTCAGCTGCCTATCAGGGTGGGAAATCTCAGTGTCAAGGATCCCTCTCACTGGGTTAAAGAAATACCCTACTCTGAGCAGCACAGATCTGTCTCTCCCCTCTGATGTGGAGTAGAGTGTGCAGAGCTGCCATCCACCGAACTCAACCTAAGCAGTTTTGGCTTTTCCAGGAGACCAGCCACAATGGCATCTCTTTTACTGCTCTTTTGGATCCTTGTGCTGTGGAAGTAATAAAGTGGTCACTTGCTGAAAGGTTTTGTTGTGCGTGTGCCTGTGTTCCCATTGATACACTGTGTAGCAACTTGCACAGATATTGGTGCAGTGAGGAGGATACGTGGGAAGTATGGGATGGGTTGATTTTTTGGTGGTTCTTCTTATCACCCCTCCATTACTTTGTACAGGAGCATTTGGGGCAATACAGGATTCATGGCTTTGTGTGCTAAACTTAGGGGTCACCCCTGCCCTACGAGCCTGGGTAGAGGTACCGACCCAAGGCTAGGGGATGCAGGGCATGCTGTCTTCATCTTCTGGGGAAGGGTAATAATAAATGGGCCTTGCGAATCCCCCCATCTATACCACAGAGATGGCTAGCTGGTTCCACACTGAAATCAATGAGGTTGGAGCTTTCACTGCCCAGCGCACACTGCCTGGCTCATGGCTTCTTATATCTGTTCTCATTATGGAACCAGGCACACCCACACTCAGGTCATCCAGACTGATCTTGTGGTTAGCATGAGGCTGGCCATCATTCAAGAGACTATTAGAACTGAAGATGGGGAACTGGAGTTGGAAACAAAAGTGCGAGTTTTTACAGAGAAGGAGATGCAGGATATGAAAGATAGGTATAGGCAGAAGCTAGGAGAGGATCTCACTCATGGCTGTCCTGATTTTACCATCAGGGCAACCTCCCCGAGATTCCAACACAGCCTTGAAGTTATGAAGAGGAAGTCGTGGTTGCACTCTGATGGCTGGGTGTTGGTGTGTGGGTGTTCCATCTCTGCCGGCTTCCTTTTTCACAATGGGACATTGATGCTTTTATTGGAGGGGGCCCTCCTGAGTGGGGCAATGGGCTGGTTCTGCTCCTCACCCCTGGGAGACTGATTGAGCCGGGTAGTTTAGTTTCCTAGGCTGCTTCAAGCAAATACAATGAAATGGGTTGGCTTAAACAATGGGACTTTATTAACTTCCAGTTTTGAGGTCGTGAAAATGTCCAAATCAAAGGCATCATCAAGGCAATCTTTCTTCCTGAAGACTAGCTGCCGGCGATCCTTGGCTCGTCTGCCACATGTCAAGCCACTTGGCAGCTCTGCTGATCTCTCCCTTCTCTTTTGGTTTCATTGATTTCAGCTTCTTGCTTCCTGGCTTTCTCTCTCTCTGTCTCTCTTTCTCTCTCTTTTTCTGTCTCTCCCTCTCTCTTTCTCTCTCTTTCTCCACTTATAAATTCCAGTAACAGGATTAAGACCCATCCTGAATGAGGAGGGTCACAACTAAACTGAAGTAGTCTCATCAAAAGGTCCTACTTACAATGGGTTTACACCCATAGGAATGGATTAAATTTAAGAACATTTTTTTTTT
>PVKH010046227.1:0-10418 GCA_004027955.1 Chaetophractus vellerosus
AAGACTGTCTTATTTTCCTGGAGTAGGTCAGGCAAACTGTTACAAGTAGAGCTAACGAGACATTATTAGATCATGCATGTCACTGAAAATTAAATCTATAGTATTAAAATCTGATTGTCTTTAGCCTAGGATCCACATCATTCTCCTTGGGTGAACAACTGAAGATACTGAAGGGGGAGTGGGTGTAGCTCAATGGTAGAGCACCTGATCAGCATGTACAAGGTCCTGGGTTCAATCCCCAGTACCTAAAAAAGATGCAAAAGGCTTTTAGAAATCACTGTTTCCTACTCCTGTTCTAGTTGTTATTTCCTACTCCTTTTACTAGCCTTCCCCCCCCCCCCCAGTCTCTTATCCCTCTACTCATGCTCTCATCCAGCAACTTTTCTTTTTCCTTTTTCCAGATCACTTGGTACTCTCTCCTACATGTAGTCCTTTCCATTAGAGAATGTATTTTGAAAGGGGACTTTAAGAGCTCATCATGGAAGCGGATGTGGTTCAAGTGGTTGGGCGCCCCCCTCCCACATGGGAGGTCCCAGGTTTAGTTCCTGGTGCCTCCTGAAAAAACAAAACAAAACAAAAAACAAACCATGAGCAAAACAAACAAAAAACCCAACTCAGGATAGCCAATGTGACTCAGTGGTTGAGCACTGGCTTCCCATATCCGAGGTCCCAGTTCAATCCCCAGTCCCTGGTACCTCAAAAAAAGAGCTCATCATGCTTCCTCAGCTCATTAACAAAAAAATGTAATTATATATATATTTTTAAATTTAGGAAGATAATTCAGCTCTCAGAGTTACTGTCCACAAAGATCTGATGTCTCTGTGCTTTGCTTTAAAATTTCTGCTGGACCCCGAATTGCCCATCTCTTTATTGAGGGTGGTGTAAAAAATGCTGATGCCTGGGGTACCAACCAAACTAAATTGGCATCTCAGGGACAGGGTGGTTTGGAGAGGGGGCATCAGTAGTTGAAAGGTATTTAGGTGTATAAAGGGTTCTTGGGCATCACATTTATACTTAAGAAACCAATTCCCAGAAGGCTAAATTTCCCACATACTGTACACTGCAATCACAACAAACCTCATATTCCCTCAACATGCCACATGTTGTGATCTTTCATATGCTTCAAATACAACACACACATCAAAATAGACACAACAAAATATAGTGGTAAAACATGCAGGCTCTGGAGCCAGACTGCCTGGGTTTGAATCCTGGCTCTACTACTTGCTAGCTGTATGGCTTTGTGCATGGAACTTGATTTCTCTGTGCCTCCTATTTCTTAATTGTAAAATGGGGATATTAATGTGAACTTGTAAAGCGGGGATTAAATGTATTAATTAATACCAGCAAAACATTTTTTAAAAAAGATTTATTTATTTATTTATATATCCCCGCCTTGCTGCTTGTGCTCGCTGTGTTCATTTACTTTGCGTTTTCCTGTGTCTGCTTGTCTCCCCCTGCTGCGTCATCCCGCTGAGGCAGCTCACCACGTGGCGGCTTGCCTTCACCAGGAGGCCCCAGTAACCGAACCGGGGGCCTCCCGTGTGGTAAACCAGAGCCCAACCAATTGAGCTACAGCTGGTTCCCCAAACATTTTTTTTTTTAAAGGAGGTACCAGAGATTGAACCCAGGACATTGTACATGAGAAGAAGGCGCTCAACCATTGAGCTACATCCACTCTCCAATGAGGGTTGTTTTTTTTGTTGGTTTATTCTGTTTTACTTTTAGAAGGTACTGGGATCGAACCTGGGACCTTGTACATGGGAAGCATCTGCTTACCTCAGTAAAACATTTAAAATACGGTCAGGCAGGCAATCAGTGTTTGGTAAATATTACTTTTCTACGTTAATAAGACTTTCAGTCCATTGACCTCTGCAGTTTTCCCCAATCTCTCAGTCTCCTTCACTTCCATGCATACCTACAGTTTAGAATTCATGACCCATCACTTCAAGCATTCTCACATCAACGTCCCTAACACCCCCTGCTCCCTTGTCCTTCTGCCATCAACTATCCCTATCCTAGCAAAGCCCTAACTATGGGTTAATTCAGTTACCTGCTTCTTCCCTTCTATGTCCAGGATGCTTCTAAAGGAATACCACACAACCACGTGGCTGGGTTCCACCCTCCACTGATCTCTCATTACTGCAGGGTGATCTTCATGTGCCTGGACACATGTGCCTGGACAGTGCCCCTTTCTTTTCCCCTCATGCCCATTCCACAAGGTAGCTCCTTCATTGTATAGGGCTATTCCCAGTATTATAGGACACTTAGCATCACTGGCCCTAAACTCTAAATACTAATTGTTTTCACTTCAATCATTGTGGCAACCCCAACACACCCTACTAACTTCTAAAAGCCCCTAGGGGCAGTGCCACCAAGCGGAAAATCACTGCTGTGTGTCCTCTTCTAAGTGACTCCTTCTACACCCAGGAACATAGCACCATTGACTCCTATATCTTTCCCTGTCACCCCAGGCCACATTCTCTTTTGAGATATTTCAAATTCATCAAGTTCAAACTCAATTTATTCTCCTCACCCCCAAAATATACCCCACATTCTCCTATCAGCTCTGTATCTATGAACACTACCACTATCCAACCAAGTGTCAAATCAAAAATCCTAGGAGTAAGCCTAGGCTCCTGCTCCCTCAAGTTTTACATTCAATTACACATCAAGGCTCCCTATTTCTAATTATTGTGAAAATATTCTTTACTCTATCCTTACTGAAAAATCCCTCAATTCTTGCCTAGATAATTGCGATAGCTTTAAAATCTGGCTTTCTGCCAACAGCCCTGCTCTACTCTAATCTACCCTCTATATTGCTGCTACAATGATCTTCCTAAAATATAAATCTCATCATGTCACTTTCAGTTTAAAACCTCCCAGTGGTTACCCACCAACAGCATTCAGGATATCTCATCAGTTTTGTTTCCTTTGGCTCTTCCACAGACAGGGCATACTGCATACTGAGTCCTTGCCTTTTCCACAGCAGACGATACCTCCCCTTTGACTATATTGTACCCTTTTCTTTACATGTCTCTTTCTTTTTCACCTACTTAAGTATCCCCGCTTATTCTTCAAAACTTAGATCAAGGTTCACCTTCACCCTTTCTTCCTCTCCTAGTTCTCATCCTTGCTCCAAAGATGAGTTAAGTGCATTACTCATGCACATTGATATAAAAATTCTTATTATACTGCCATTTTTAGTTTTTCTGCATATTGCACTGGACTGGAAGTGGTATAACTTATTTTCCGTGACAATCTGTTTACACATTAAGAGCTCAGACTCTGTAGCTAGACAGCTTAGGGCAGAATTTTAGCTCTGCCACTTATCAGCGATCTAGAGCAAGTTATTTATAACCTTCTCTGAGTCTCAGTTTCTTCATCTATAATGATCCTCCCTTATAGAGCTATTCTAAGGATTCATTAAGTTAGCATAAGTTAAAACACGAAAGCCTTACACAGAGTAAACGCTATACAAACTCCTATTATTACTATTTGTATCATCTTTATCGTTTCTCTGAATACAAGGATCTATCTTTTCTCTACAGTGTCTGCCTTATTGTAGATATTTGTGTGTATCTAGTGTGAAATGTCTAGAGTCAAAGGGAAAAAAGGGGGAAATGGTATTAGGGAAGGAGTTTCAGTAAGGAAATTGCCAAAAACTATAAATGGCAGGACAAAAAAGGTGTCTACTGGATTTGGTAACTAGGAGACTACTAGTGTTTAAGTAAGAGCAGTTTCAATGTGCAGAAAGAGCAGAAATCACATTTTGTTGGGTTAGATTGAATGGGAAAAAAAGCAATGCCTTTTTAAGAACTTAGAACTAAAGGTAATGAAAGAGTGCGATCATGTTTGTCTTTAAATGGGAGAACAAACTTCTACATAAACAGGGTAGAAGAAAAACTAAAGAGGAAGACTAAAAATATAAGATTTTGTTTAAAGTCAAACCGGGCTTTTAGGAGGAGGATGGACGAGGAAGGGCACATCATGTCTCCCAAGCCTGAGCAGACTGTAAATCACTGGCACTTAGGAAGAAATGCAAGGATGGGGAAACTTCTGGGAGAAGTTAGCTCTTGTTCATGGAAAAGACACAAAGGTGGCTTGGCAAGGAGCTGAAGAAGTGGGTGAGTAAAGACTCCCAAGTGCACAACGGGAGACACAGAGTAACATGGGGAGGAATGTCCTAAAGAGGGGTTTCTAATTTATATAGTCCTTATAAGATGACAAATGATGAGGTGCAGATATTTAAATGATAGGTCTTGATATCCTGAATGAAACTCTGGAAGGTTGTTTCTGTACCCAGGAACCAAGCCCCCCTGTGCCCACTGCCAGGCAGTAGGCCTGACTGAGATGTAGAGGCTAACTACCTATGACCGTAGGTTTTCGTGACCTCATGAGTCTGTGACTTCTGAGCAGCTGAAGGTTTTCCTCAGTTTTAAACAGAATACTGAAAAGAACTGTTTTAGATTCCAACTCAAGTAGTCAGAGAGAACTAAATTAGTCCCTAACAATAGATGTAAGCAGTATTGTCATTAGCTCCACATTTTTCTGAAGCCTAGAGCTTAGCTGCAGAACTGTTGATTCACAGATACTTCTGACTACTTCTGCAGTTTGAGACTCCTCAGGACCAACTTCCCTGATACTTTGGTTGTGAAACTCGATTTAAACTGGAGGAAGTAATCGAACTTGCTATTTCCTGTGCACCCTGCTTGCCCCCACTCCACTCCTTTGTCCCTCATTTGTTGACAGGAAACATGGGCACTTCATGTCTAAGAGATGCATGCATCTTAGATCTGAGTATCTTCATTATTGGTTTTGGCTGACACAAAACTCAAGAAAAAAATAGAGACAAATGACTACACACACTTGATCAAAATAATCAGCTGAAGATACTAGACTCACCATATAGAAGGAAGCATGGAATTTTGAAGCACATAAGTGCGATCCAAAAACAAGAAAATACTTCTAATCATGATCTGTAAATCAGAGAAGAAAATAATTACATAGATCTAAATATATATATATATATATATGTATCTCTAAAAGATTAGACCTTTTTGACTATATGCTAGTATCTCAAATCAAACAATACTTATCTCTTGATGGAAAGATGTTGCCACCAAGGTCCTCATGTTGGATTCTTTTTAAAATTTAATTTTCATCTCTTTTATCCAGTGAATCTGACAGCAGGGATTTAAAAGTACTTAGCCTAAAGTATATTGGTCATTTCCTGACTGATACAGTAATCTTACTAGATTAGGGGTATTCTCTAAACTTTAACTTTGCTTATACATGTAATTAAAATCTTTCCAACAAGACATTCAACTACTGGATCACAGGGACACATTCATTGTCTCCTATTTACTCTTTGTGAAAAAAAATATTCAGCATATTTAAATTATTTAAGAAAGCTATTAATAATATTTTTTTCTCTCAAACAATTATCAGCCAAACCACACTAAAAATTCACATATGTAAAATCAAATTAGAATCAATACATCTACAAAGTCTAAGACTTTGGTTTCCTAGCTGTGATAAAATCCTGGAATTCAGGCCTGATTATCAGGAGTAAACTGGAATTAAGGAAAAACTTGGAGAGACTCACTCAGGAATACTGTTAGGTAAAGATTGTGCTCGTCACCATGTCAACTCCCTGTTTAAACAGACCATGTTTCAGCCTACTCTCTGGCCCACATCTTTCCTAGGTGGGTGAAGGAAGACAGATGAGGTATTGTATTGTTTTAATTTATATATAAAAAAAAAAAAAAAAAAAAAAAAAAGCTTGGATTCAAAGAGGGCAAATACTTGCAGTTCCTTAAATCTCCTTTCTAGCTAAGCTACAGCTTACTAAGACAAAAAAAGGAAGTATATAAAAGGAAACAGAAATAAAAGCAACTGATTCAATGAGGGGTTGTACATATATAAAATCAATATTAATGAAAAAGTTAATAAGCTTACCATTTGTCTGCAATGGTCTTGCCAGCATGTGTTAATCTTCTTTAAAAATAAAACACTATCTAGTGAGTCTGTGCAGAATCTGCTAAGGAAAACTTTAAACATTGGCCAATATAATTTTTGCAGTTTTAATCCTTAATTTCAGCTCTCTTCTCCACAGAATACTAGCCATCATTTACTAATCAGAATATTGAAAGACCAGAAGCTCAAACACCATAAATGTGATGTTATATTAATCTCTACATCTCATTGCCTAATTGCAATGAACCTTGCCTGTACTCAGTTTTCTTTCCTTTGACTGTAATTGTTTTACATCTCTCATTATTCCCTTTCTCTACCCCCTTTTTGCTCTCATTACTTACTTCACTGCCAGATTATTTTCAGATCCCTGTCAGCGGAAACTAACAACCTGGTCACTAAACTCCATGGAGCTGGGGAGCTGGACCAAAGTTATTCCACAAAGAGAAGATACTCAACATAATCCCATATCCGAGTTCCTGGAGTCTGTAAATATCCTGGCGGTTGTCTCAATAGTTAGTAGCAGACTGACAATTAATAGCACCGGGGGAATGGCAGCAGGAGTGGGCTAGTTTCCACAGGGAAAATGGCTGAGGTGTAACTTTAACTTGCAGCCCAGATGAAAACTGGTGTTCTACAAGACTGAGATAAACTCTCATTCATGCAAGTGGATATAGCTCAGTGATTCAGCACCTGCTTCTCATGTACAAGGTCCCAGGTTCAATCCCCTGTACCTCAGAAAAAAAAAAAAAAAAAAAAAAAACCTCAGGTACCAAATTCTGAAGACTCTAAAGCTTGACTATTAGAATATATTTTAAAAGAAAGGCTGAAGATGTAGTTTACAGGAAAGAGAAACAGAATTTGGACTCCTGGAGCAAAATGTAGTACAGTGCCTTGAGCACTATCCTAATGGGGTTAAGGAAGTTGAATAATAACAGATTTCTCTAAGTTGCTTTATAGTTTACAAAGTACTCTTCACATTCATTCTCCTTTAATCGTTCCAAGTGCATGGAGGAGGTATTATTCCCTTTTTACAGATGAACCAGTTTTTTGAAGTTGAAAGAACATGGGCTTTCCTAGGTTTAAGTCCTGATCATCCTGGTTCTGTCCCTTATTAGCTAGCTATAGGACCTGGACAACTTAATTTCCCCAGGCAACAGTCTTTTCATGTGTTGCAGAACACCACTATAACTCAGAGCTGTTTGAAGTTATATGAAAAATTTTTAGCACAGAGAGAGGAGAAAAAAGTGGCAAGTGTCTTACGTGTAGAAATCAGACAAGTGCAGGGGGTCTTTGGCAAAGAGAAGTCTGACAGAGGAAGCAGATAAGGGCAGAAAACTAAAGAGGATTTTAGGAAGGGAACAAAAAAACTTTAGGAGACTAGTTGAGTAAATAAACTAACACCAATAAATATAACACCTGTGGGCAATTTGGATGTTGCAAATTATCAATGCAGAGGTCTATTTCATGCAGTGTTTCATTAAAGTGTAGAGATCCAATTTGAAGAATTCATAAAATAAATGTTTTTCCTTAAATAGCTCTTTAATATCAATATAATCTTCAATAATTTTTTGCTATTTCTCATTAGCAGGAAATGGTAAACTAGTACTAAACAGTTTGGTATTTAATAAACTCCAGTCTTCTAAACATCAAAATCACTCCAGATCATATGAAATAACATGCAGCCAGTGTTGCACACGAGGAGTTTACAGGATGTAAGACAAAGTATATGCTGCCTTCTGGACATACTGAAAGTTTGTCAATAGTTTATTCTTCAGATGGGTTCTCCAACAACCATCCTTTTTCTAATTTCAGAGAATGGTCAACCAACCTAGTTCAAAGTACTGAAATAGTCTAATAAAGTGAGTTAGGTAAATCTTCAAATAACAACAAAATTCCAACATTAAATGCTTATAACATTAAAAAAAAACAACACCTATGATATCTGTGATTATAGGGATGTAAGAATCACGTAAAAGGGATTAAGAAAGAAAGAAAAACAAAATAACAAAACCAAAAAAGCCTCCAAAAAGAAAGTGCTAATATTGGGATAGAAAAAATTTTTGGCCCACATTTTTTCTGAATTGGGTTATATCCGCTTTTATAAGCTGGCCCCTACAGCTGTGAATAGACCATGAAATAACAATTAGATATTGTCCATTCCATATTAGTCATTTAACATTTGACACTCCCAACCTAAATCAGGTCCCCTTCTTATGATCACTAATAACATTTCCTTTCATAGTACTAATCTAAATTTACGGATTTCTTTTGGTGACTATTTCAGTACTGTCTTCCTCACTTGTTCACAAAATCCATGAAGGCAGAAACTGTATCTGTTTACTGTCGAATCCATAGCACTAATACAGGGCCAGTTACTAGCTGTGTTGTCTTGGGCTTTAGGTTCTTTATCTAAAAAATAGGATGTATAAAAGTATCCACAGGGGGCGGATGTGGCTCAAATGGTTGTGCATCCGTCTCCCATATGGAGGGATCTGGGGTCGATCCCTGGGACCTCCTGGTAAAAAAAAAAATTAAAATTAAAATAAATAATTAATTAAAAAATTAAAAGTACCCACAACTCAAGAGTGTTGAGAAGAAAATGAACTAATAAATGCGCAAAGCTTAGTTTACCATGTAGGCAAGTGCTTCATACATGTTTACTGCATATTTGGTCCCAATGATTAAGGATAAAGGGTCTTTATAAAGAAGCCCTAAGCCAGCTGTCACCAGTACAAATTATAAAGGTATGTTCACTGCGATAACTTTGGAACTTTATGATTTTCATAAGGCAAAGACTTCTTTGTTTACTTACGCATAATTCCATTCTGCAGACTATATTATGTTTATGTGTAATTGGTGCCTCAACACTTCCTAGCATTTCTATGGATAAATAAGGCTCCAAAACTGTAAAGTTCAATCAGGTGAAAGAGTGAGTTTCGCCAATTATTAATTATAGGTTTAGATTCTGAAGATTAATTTGGCTTGAAATTTTAGAAAAACTCCTCATGCAATTGTATCTAGTGATACAGCATGTGTTTCTCCAGTAGGTAATGACCAACTCAGCACTGGCTCCTTCTGTCTGGGATGTATATGTGTGTGTATGTATAGCATCTCTTTTATTTTTGGAAAAAAAAAAACACATCAATGCAGGTAACTCGTTTTGAAAGGGGCAGGTGAATGCAGAGTTTATCAAATAAATGAACACGTGAATGGATATGGTAATCTAAGAAGACAATAGTAGATTACTCAATTTCACAGAAGCACTTTTTCTACTTGGATACCTGCTCTGTTTAAATCTATAAAAGACTTCCTGAAGCTCTTCATCTCTTGGTCTCAACATCAGGATACTATCAAAATATATTAGATAGCATTCCTTGAATCTTAGGAAGCAGAGTTACACGGAGTATTTGAATTATCTCGGAGGCAAAAGAAATCTGAATATGCTTACCCTGAAATATCCTCTGCCAAGTGAGGATCTGGACATCTGCAAAAGCATCAACACTTTGTTTGCCATTAAAAGACTGGGCTAGGTCACAACTCTCCTCCTCATGAGCAAAAATGAACTCTGAGGGTAGGAACTGTGTCATTCATCATTCATCTTATATTCCCAGTGCATAGCACAAAGTCTGATACAAACATTCATTTAACATTTACTGAATTAATTTATGAAAGCAGTGTTAAGTGCCTTAGTCATGGTAAATTTATCCTTTCTCCAACCTTATTATCCCATTATACTTTACTTGCCTATTACAAATCCATTTGCCCTTCTAAACTTTAAACTCTTCTCCCTCAATTTCCACAGTCTCTTCATCCTCCTTCTACCTCTGACATCTGTCTCCCTCTCTTTCCTGCCTCTTAGATGTTGAAGTCACTAGGACTGTGTCCTCTGCCATCTTCTCCTATTGCCCTATTCATTTTTCCTGGGCAATTTCAACCAGGTCTGCCACCATCTGATCTGTATTTCCAGCTTCAATTGCATAACATAATGCTTCCTCATCCATTTCCAACTTGACCTGATCAAAACCAAACTAATTTTCTTTTCCCCTTTCTCAAATTCTTTTGTTGTTGTTGTTCTTTCCTTATTTGAATAGTAATCACAACCATTTATCATGACTTTACTGTCTAATCTTTCCTTCATTTTCCCTAACGTACACCACAAATCAAATCCTCTGCCTCCAAACTCTCTTAAAATTGCCCATTTTCTCCATTCCTTTTTACTGCCTTAGTTCATGTCTTGAGGATGCTAATATTCCAATTTAGTAGTGTCCCAACTGGTGTCACTGGCCCAGTTATTGTCCACTGAGGTCCACATGCCACAATGCATACTAAACAAACAATGCTGTCTTTCTAAAAAACAAAAGCCATGCCATTCTGCTACTAAACACCTCATCTGAATCTCCATTGTTAGATAAAATCTCAAGTTTTTAGTTTAACAAGGC
>PVKH010046228.1:0-10450 GCA_004027955.1 Chaetophractus vellerosus
TCTTGGACCGATTTACCTCCAGCCAGGAGTGAAAGGGCCCATTTCCCCTTCGCCCTCAGAGAAAACTTGATATTGTTTCCCAGTCAGATGTATGAAAAGTGGCATTTCACTACTGTGATCGTTTCTATTTTCCTGTTCCCTCGGGAAATATCTTTTCATATGTTGATTGGTCATTTTTATTTCTTCTTCTGTGGATTGTATGTTCATATCATTTGTCCACCAAAACAATTGTTTTGTCTTTTTCATATAGATTTGTAAGAACTCTATAAATATTGAACATGTTCTTTTACCCTTGTCTGTTGTTTTAGTTTCCTAGCTGCTAAAATAAATACCATACAATGGACTGGCTTAACAAAAGGAGTTAACTGGCTCATGGTTTTGGAGGCTAGAAGGCTTGCTTCCTCCCAGGTTTGGTATCTTCTGGCTTGCCGGAGATCTTTGGGGTTCCTTGGCTTTTCCATCACATATCAATGTGCATGGCGGCACCTTTTCCTTTCTCTTCTGGACTCTGTTGACTTCCAGCTTCTGGCTGCTCCCTGGGGTTTTTCCCTTCTGGGTTCCATTTTCTTTGCTTATATGGACTTCAGCCATATTGGATGAAGGTCCACCCTCCTTCCGTTTGGACACACCTCAACTAATAACATCTTCAAAGGTCCTATTTACAAATGGGTTCACATCCTTAGGACCAGGGATTGGGACCGGAACGTGCCTTCTGTGGGGGACTTGATTCAGTCCCCAACATCTGTCATATAGGTTACAAAGTTTTAAAAAATAAATTTTCAGATATGAAATTTTGTCTGTAATATCTCTGATATTTAACTCACTATATATGTTTTATTCGTCGGTTCAATCTTTAATGACTTTGGGTTTTGTGTCATGCTGAGAAAGAATTTTCTACACCACAATGAGAGAAATAGTTTCCTACATTGTTTTAGTTTGCTAAAAGCTGCTGGGAGCAATATACCAGATATGAGTTGGTTCTTATAATGGGAATTTACTAGGTTAGAGACTTACAGTTCTGAGGCCATGGTAGTGTCCAAATCAAGGCATCATCAGAGGTGCTGATAGCTGTGGGCAATCAGGACCATGGCAGGGCATTTTGGTGACTCTCCTGGGCTCTGCCTTCTCCTCCAGGCTTACCTTCTCCTGGAGCTCAGCTGTGGGCTATCAGGCTTATGGCTGGTCTCTCCCCTCTCCTCTGGGCCACCTCTCTTTCAGCCTCTTCGGGGCCTCTCTCTGTGCCTCTATGCTCTGCTGAGTCCAGCTTCCAGCATCTGGGACCTCTCTCTCAGCCTCTCTGGGTCACTCTGTCTAATGTCACTCATTTCATTTGATAGGGTCACTTTTTAGTTGTCACAAATAATGGAATTAATGAAAATCACTTGATAAATTAAACTCTACCATTATGTACAATTGCAAAGTTTTCCCCAACGTACTATCAAGTTGACACAAAATAATATCAAGCGGGTTATCAGAACACTCTCTTTTTAATACTTATGTCTGTGACTATCCGGAATTTATTTTTGATCATGGTGGCAAAGTGTAAGGGGATTTAACGTTTCTCCTTTCCACCCTACCCACCCAAAATTGATAGTTATCCAGCTTCATTTATTAAAAAATCTCTCTTTTCCTCACTTATTTGAATTGCTGGCCCTACAATATGACTGATTCCTTGGACTATTGTGGAAATTTCACCTCTGCTTGTCCTTTCCTCCCCCCATTCCCCTTTGTAGCTCTTCCTCGAGGAGGAAAATTATGCTTATCTCATGGAATGGAGTCTTGAGATGCTGACTGGGCCACATTTTGCTATGGATGGAATGGTGGTTGGAACTGTATGTACCTGAGAAAAACAGGTTCTTAAACCTAATCCATTCCTGTGGGCGAGGACCCATTGTAAGTAGGACCTTTTGAGGAGGCTACTTCAGTTAAGGTGTGGCCCACCTCAACCAGACTGGGTCTTAATCCTATTAACTGGAGTCTTTTCCAAGCAGAATGAAATTCAGACACAGAGAGAAAGAAAGCCACAGAGGGAGCAGCCAGAAGCTGAAAGTCAAGTTAACCTGGGAGAGACAGGAAGAAGCCAGGAAAGGCTGCCATTTGCATTGTCATGTGAAAGAAGAGCCAAGAACTAAGGATCACCGGCAACCAGCCCCAGAATGCCAGTCTTTGGGAAGAAAGCATTGCCTTGCTGATGCCTTGATTTGGAATTCTCTTGGCCTCAAAACTGTAAGCCAATAAATTCCCCTTGTTTAAGCCAACCCATTGCATGGCATTTGCTATGCAATGAGGAAACTAAAACAAGTGGGATTAGGTGTGGTCTTCCCCTTTCCTTCATGTCCCTGGGATAAGTCCTCCTTCTTCTCCTAAGCAGCAGGTCAGGGCTAAGCCTGCCCTTCTCTCCTGTCTCCTTACCTGTACACAGTGGAGAGCAGAGCTTATCAAGGTCCCTATCTCCACTGTGATCACTTATGTCAGACTCACTAGGATGAGTCTGTAGCTTGCCAGGGATTCTGAGGGTCCGGGTTGGAGAAGCACTAAGGTGGACTGTAGCAGTGTGGATTCCATTCATGGGAGATGGGGCTGGCACCCAGTAAGAACCCCATTCCATGGAAAGTCCAGTACTGGCAAGAGGGGCAACTTGAGTTTTGCTCAGAATTGGGAGTGATGCTTTCCTGCCTCTTACCTGCTGGATGTGAACTCCCTTGGGAGGGAGTCTTCAAGGAAGGAGAGTTGAGATATGGGGCTGGGAACTTCCCACCCCACATAGTGAATATACACAAATCTGATTCTGCTTCTGGGGATCTATTAGTATATTTCTCTTTGAGCCCCCAAACTGGATATCATGTTACCCTGTAGATTGACAGTGTAGGTGGAGTAGCTCTAAAAGTAGCTCAAAGGGCTAAAATTGCATGTAACAGAATTGCTGTTGAAAATCTCCTAAATTGACTCATAAGAGCAGGGTATAGGGCGCTGAGCTCAGTGAGCTCAGCACAGCCAATTTTTCCTTCTTGGTTGTGTGTAATCACTGTTTTTCTATTTCAGTCCTGGACGAAGAGGAAGGCCTTCTGTAGGGGCAGTGTTGTATGAAATACACGTATCTTTTAATATTAGAATCACACTCAGTTCGGTGAGATGTCCACACTACAAGAAATGCAGCAACTGAGAATTTAGGGAACAGCAGAATTCTTTTCCCTGTCCCACTCCACACTCGGAATGGAAGCAGGTTTGCTTGCACTGTTGAGATTTCTCAAACACCCTCTCTCTTTTTCTTTTTCTCTCAACGCACCCCCCCCCCTTCTCCCAGAAGCCACATATGGTCCATGTGTGATAGATTGAATTTTTTGCCTGTTCGAGTCTGCAAGACTGCCAAAATGCAATATACTAGAAATGTGTTGGCTTTTACAATGGGGATTTATTAAAGCTTACAGTTTTGAGGCCATGAAATTAACCAAATCAAGGCATCACCAAGGCAATGTTTTCTTCCTGAAAACTGGCTGCCAGCAATCCTTGGCTCCTCTGTCACGTGGCAAGGCACATGGCGGCATCTTCTGGTCTCTCCTTTCTCTTCTGGGTTTCATTGCTTTCAGCTTCTTGCTTCCATGGTATTCTCTCTCTGTGTTCATCACATTTATAAAGGACTTGATTAAGAGGATTAATTCCCATGCTAGGCCATGCCTTAACTGAAGTAACCTATTCAAAAGGTCCTACTTACAATAGGTTTACACTGACAGGAATGGGTTAGCTTTAAGAACATGATTTTTGGGGGTCCATATAGCTTCAAACCATCACAGTACCCCAACACAGAAATGTTGTTCATCTCAACCCATATTCCTGTGGGTGTGAAACCATTTGTAAATAAGACCCTTTGAAGATGTTATTTTTAATTAAGGTGTGGCCTAACTGAATCAGGGTGGGCTTTAATCCATATTACTGGAGGCCTTATAAAAGCCAGAGATCCAAGAGAAACACAGCAAGATATTAAGAACATCACCATATGCTAAGAGGCAGAGATGCAAGCCAGGGAAGGCCAACGACTGCAAACCAGCCCCAGAACACTACAGAATTTGCCTTGATTTTGGACTTCTAGCCTTAGAAACCATGAGGCAATAAATTCTTGTCGTTAAGCCAACCAGTGTGTGGTATTTTTCATAGCAGTTCTGGCAAAATGAGACAATGTATTATCTCATTTAAATTTCACAACACCCTAATAGATAGATTTTACTGTATTGTTATTCCCATTTTACAGGTGAGGAAACCGAGCACTGTGAGGTCAGATAACTGTATCACCATTATACAAACTATGTAAATGGCAAAGCTGGAATTTGAACCCACATAGCCTGACTCTAGACTCCATGCTCTGGGGTACTAAAGTAGACTACTTTTTCAAATATTTCTTGACTATTTTTCACATTTCTCTTTTTGAAAAGGATTTTTATTATATCCCATAGGCTTTGAAATTACAAGTTTAAAAATGTTATTTTCTGGTTATTCTAATACTGTTATTATTTATCTTGTATTTAAGAGTGATTTATCAGTGCCTTTAAATTTCTAGTAGGGGGACTATATTTTGGTTGTCTATTTTAGTTTTGTTGCCAGAAAATGTGGTATGTTTCATTGTTTTTTTTTTTCCCCAGGGAATATATTAAGATTTTGTTTATGGTAAAGTCTATAAATAATCCATGAACATTTGAAAAGGATTGTTTGTTTGGTACAAAAGTATTATGTCTGTTAAAAAAAAGCTTATTGTAAAATTCAAATACTCTAATCATATTAACTTTTTATTTACTGGATTTGTTAAATTTAGATGTGTGATTTTTAGAGTTCATTATTATCTTAAAATAACCTTGAATTCCTAATTTTTTTTTTTGCTTTAAGTATTTCCATGCAATGTGATTTCCTGCGCAAATGTTTATGACTGTTATAGTTTAAAGATGGTGTCTTTTTACCAATAAAATTCCTATTAGCCTTATTTGATGTTTTTGACCTCACTTTGCATTTCATGTGATATATATATTTTTTTAATTTTTTATTTATTTTTTATATATCTATGTATCATGTGATATTAATATTTTTTCATTCGTCATTGTTAACATTTTCCTGTTGTATCCTTTTTGAAATTTTCTTTAAAATTTTGTTTTAGGAGTGTACCTTAAAAATACATTTTAACTACTTTTTGCTTTTTCACTTAGTCTGTTTTCTGTTTATCTAATTAAGACTCAGTAAGGGGAATAATTTCATCCATGAACATATATCATGACTAATATATATTTAATCTTTCCCTTTTTCATTATCCTTTCTTCTTGTTTCCTTTTCTCACCTTTCCTGCCTCTTCTTTGTATAATCATTTTTGTCCTTGTTTTCTCCTCTAGTGATTATGTCTCAACATTATGTCTAACTGAAATATCTAAGTGGCTCCCTTTAAATTATTACAAACATATTTCATCCTACATTCTTCTATCAGAGTTAAGAAACAAGCATTATTCACAATCACCAGCCCTCACACAAGTCAAGAATTTTAACATGATTTTCCTTTCCTTTCCTCCCCATACCTGGGTTTTATTAAAATAATCTGGAATTTTATTCAGATAGCTCCCTCTCCCATCCATTCTTTACCAAAAAAATTAAAAATCATTAATTTTCACAATGACACGTAATAGTGCAAATCTGGAGATTGCTAGCAGTTTTAATACTTTAGGGTGGGAGAAGAAAATCAATTGGGGTTTACATTACTCTTTTTTTTTATTTTATCTTAATTTTATTAAAATGAACTTACAACTTTCATCATCTTAAAGATTTAATACATATAATATTAATTCATTTAATTGGTATCCTATAAACCTAGGGAGATTACATACAAAATAAATAAAATTGAAACAGTTTATGCAGAGAATGTTCTTTTTCCTTCTTTTTAAAAAAAATTTATTTATTTTTTATATATCTCTATATATTTTTAGGCTACATTGATTACATAAATGTTACACAGAGATTCCAGGAGTACCCATATGCCACCCCCCCCCACCCCTCCCACAACTCCCATTTGGGAGGTACGTTTTGGTGAACGCCTTTAGTCACGTAAGAAAAGTGTCTGTACATTGGGGTAAAGTCTTGAATTAACCTAAATGCAGCTGCTTCGGGCGGGCGGAGATGTAAAAGGGTTTGTTTGGTAAAGTAAATATTTGCCCTATGGACTGGGACTGACCTGTGATGACAATCACTGTTTGTTCTTGGGAGATCTGTATCTCTTCTGCCAGCTCATGTGATCAGAAGTTGGGTGGGTCTACAGTCTAGGTTTTATGCAAGGCTGATTTTTTTCTTCCTCTTCTATGGAAGGAATGTCTGTGACAAAGAACTAGACTGGGCTAGGCCCACAGTTGACTGGTCTGGAATGGCAAACAATACGGGTTCTTGAAGACTACATACCCAAGTCTTTGGGGGCAAAGGTATTGTAGATAATTGGCATTCTCCCAAGTGGGCTGTGAGCATCAAACTAAATATTCTGAGTTGGGTTGGGATCATCTCAGAAGGAAATAAACATTTTTACTGTCAATTTTCTAGTATTTCTTTCACAATTGCTTTGCTCATATATTTTCAATTTATGCAGCCACTATTGAAGATATATTAATATTGACATTCCCTGATTTATCCTCTGCGTTCTTTATCTTTCTTCTCCTTACAATTTCTAACCCCTTTGCCATTTTATTGTGTTTCAGGAGACTTCCTTCAGCTGCTATACCAAATCCAAAATTTGATTTTCAACAGTGTTTTTTCTGCTGCTCAGTCTCTCAATTAAACATTGCATTTTTTTCAATTATGATTTTCGACTGTAAAACGATTTTCTATGTCTCTAGTGGGTTCTTTTTCATAGGAGCTTTTTATTGTCGTATCAGTGCAACATCTTCTCGGATGTCACTGCGAAAACAAATCAGAATTTATAAGATTTTAAAATTGGGAGCATTTTGTGCTACTGGCCTTGCTTAGTCTCTTTTCTGGTTGTTTGTCTTCCTCAAGAGTCTAGTAAATTATGTTTGTTTGGTCATATTTGAGAATTACAGGTTAGACTCCTTCTTCATCTAGTATAGGTTAATGTGTACTTCCCTCTCACAGCCTCCTGATTTTCTCCTCCAAGTGAAGATACAAACTGAGAGAATGTTCTAAGGTCAAGGAGGGCCACCAGCTACCTTGCTTGAGAGGCTTTGGCATGATCCAACAACCCCCGGCCTCCCTCCACCCAGCTGATTCACCCAACATATTACATTGTTGTTTGTCAGCAAATAAAGTTGCCATTTAATTAAAATCCAACTGTGCTCTCTCTGGCTGGTAGTCTTTGAAGATGGTAAAATGAGAGTTTCATTAGTTTCAGGGTAGTTAAAATTCTTACAGCTCCTGTTGGTAGGTGTCTGGGTGGTTTGTTTTTTAAATACGGGCTTATATCGTCATAATTCTTAGAATTCATCTGGTTTTTAAAAAGTGACTAAGGGGGCGGATGTGGCTCAAATGGTTGGGCATCCGTCTCCCATATGGAGGGACCTGGGTTCGATCCCCTGGACCTCCTGGTAAAATAAAGAAAAATATAGAAGGTGTGCGGGCACGCCGTCAGGCCCCGTGAGCGGGGGAGCCCCCAGGCCCCACGTGTGAGCCGCACACAGCAGTGACATAAGAGAGAGCCAAGATGAGACATGTCGAAAAAAAAAAGAAAAGAAAAAGAAGCAATTAAATATGTCTTTTTGTACGTTTATATACGTTTCTTAACGATGGAATTAAATCATTTTAAAACTGAAATGCACCTAGGTGCAGAAAGGACAGGTAGCATACATGGCACACAGAACTCTGGGCTGGGATTCAGATCTGGATAAGAATCCTGGCTCAACACTAGCTGTGGGACTTAGTGTCGTGCCCGATTTCAGATCCCCAGACGCACGGATGAAACCACATCGACAATGCAATAGCAAAAAGGGAGATTTATTACTAGCTTAAGCTAGGGTGCAGGCCTCCCGATCGCGGGCAATGCCATGGACCCCGACCCAAGGCAGTTACAGGATTTATAAGCATCATCAGAGTTATGGGAAGTGCCCATGAGGTCACATCTGATAAGAGAAGCCCTGAGTGGGGGGCACACCCGGTGCCTAGGGAGGAAGTTTCTAGTGGCCTCAGGGCGGGGTGGAAGGTAGTGGATTTATCAGGAGTCTTACATTCCTGAGAGAAGGGCCCTGGGGGTTATCAGGAGTCTGAGGGAGAAGGCCCTAGGGGTTAACTAAACTCTAACATTAGAAATCATATCACCTTTCTGGACCTCAGTGTCAATTCTCCCATCTCTTAAATGAAGGTAAGATTATTCAAACATCTTGTATCCGATCAAAATTATTCATTTTTTCTTTCATCAAGAATATATGGGGCCCGGCTAGATAGCTCAGTGGATAAAGAGCTCGCCGGTGTACCGCATGGGAGGCCCCGGGTTCGGTTCCCGCGGACCTCTCCGAGCGGGCAGACGGCCTTGAGAAAGGCAAGCCGCCGTGGGCGGGGCAGAGCCACCGTGGGCGGGGCAAAAAGCTGCCACGGGCAGGGCTGAGCCCCCACGGGCATGGCAAGGTCACCCGTGAAAAGTGGAGCTGCTGCCCGCGAAAGCGGAAGCCGGCAGCCCGCAAAAACATGGAGGACTGCTGCCCGCAAAACGGAGCCCCCCGTGGAAACGGAATGGAGCCACCCTGGAACGGAACGAGCCACCGCCGTGGAGGGCCGACTCGGCGCGTCCCCGCGGGGACGGGGGGAGACAAGAAGCAGACATAGAAAAACATAGAAGAAAGGACACACAGCAAGAGCAAGCAGAAAGGGGGGGGGTATGTAATAAATAAAAAAAAAAAAAAAAAAAAAAAAAGAATATATGTGGAACTATGCAGAAAAATACACAAATAAAATACCAAGGGTAAAAAAAATAGAAGCATGCACTTAATTTGTTCTGGGCCAATTGGGAGCAACACCTTCATTAACTAATTCCTCAAAATTCAAATAATTGTTATACCACAGCAATGCACAGAGTTCAGTGGAAGAGTGGAGTGAGGTCTGAGCACTTCCTGAGGTCAGAGATGGTTGAAGATTCTTTAATAGAGGTGACAGGGTGCACGGCTTCAAAGGGTGGCCAAGGCTTGGCCAAGGGGGTTGAGTGAGCAATGAGTAGGAAGGCTCAGCTTATGCCGAAGGACAGAGGCTAGGCCAGCAGAGGCTGGAGAAGAGGAACAGGTTTCGGGCACAGAAGAAGAGCTCCTGGGGACCTCTTGAGGATGAGGGGCCTGTAGGACACTAGGGGAAGAAGATGTGGGGCCCAGGAGAGGGTGTAATAGAGCTTATTCAGGAGACATCTTGGCAAAGCTGATGGCATGGACTGCAAAGGGGAAGGATAATTTGCACAAGGGTCTAAGAGTAATGGTTTGCAGAAGAGTAAAGGGAGAATGCTATTCACCTGAGGATGTAGAAAGATCTGGAAAAAGAGTAGCTGCTGCTTGGAGGGGGCAGAGAGTCAATTTCCTCAGGGCAGAGGCAAGTTTTAGTAATGCTAGAAAAGTGGAAGGACCATGTGGTGAAGGATTTAAAGGAATTTTGTTTCCAGTGGAGCAGAATCTAAAGGGCACGAAAGTCAGGGCAAGGAAGATGGGAGATGGGTTCTGCCAAATGGGAGCAAGTGGGGGTAGCCAGTACAGACAAGGGGCTGGCAGGCTTGCATTTCAAGCAGAGGTAGAGGGTGATGAAGATGATAAACAAGTGGGAATCAGCTAGCCTCAGGTCTCCCTGTCAGAAAAGACTACCCAGTGGGAGACCTCATGATGTCAGAGGGAAACAAGCTAGCCATGGGCAAGAATTCCTGCTTAATAATTCTTCATAAGTATGATATTTAAATTGAAAGTCCCAAAAGTCAGTTTAGTTAAGTTATAAACTAATGGTGGGCTGCCCTTGGCTGTCCTTTGTTAATACGAATGGACATATTATGCTCTTTCCCAGGTCAAGTTGTAGGTAGATCTGCCAGACTCCCAATGAAGCTTCATTTTGTTGTTGGCAATTCCATCTACAAATCTCTTCCAATAATGGCCCTTGAGTTAGAAATTACCCACTGTGGTGGCTTGGAGCTATGTACCTCCAGAAAAACAGGCTCTTAAACTTAATTCCTATGGGTGTGAGCCCAAAGAGGACTTTTTGATTAAAGTATGGGCCAACTGAATCAGGATGGGTCTTAATATATTACTGGAGTCCTTTATAAACAGAATAAAATCCAGATATACAGAGAAAAAGCCACAGGAAGAAGACAGTTGATGAAACCCAGAGAAGCACTAATTAGAAACACACTAGAATGGCACTATAAATACACTAAAATGAAATACCCTAAAATGAAGGCCATGTGTTTCTAGTAGAATCTGCACCATTAAGTTTCAGTGGTTGTTTTAGTTTCCTAGCTGCTAAAACA
>PVKH010046229.1:0-10418 GCA_004027955.1 Chaetophractus vellerosus
AGCTCTCGGAGTGGTCCTACCCCTCCAGCCTGCCTGCTAATGAGCCGGAGGCTGCAGTAATGAGGCTGCTTCATCACTTAATGTTCTCGAACAGCCTCAGAGGGAAAGGGGATGGGGGTGGGGGGGGACGGGGGCGGTGGGAGGCGCCTGGCTCACCCACAGCCTGGCAGCTCCCGAGTCTGCCCACAGATTCACCCCCTTACTCGGGAGAGCTCAAGGAGAGGAGAGTGAGGGGAGCCCCCATTCTTATGGGGAAAGCCCCCTGCCCATAGAACTTAAGGAAGTGAGGAACCGAGCCCAGCCCCCATGCCAGAAGGAGATTACTGGCTGACCCAACTCCAGGCTCAAACCCCTCCCAAGTAATCCCTGTCTTTCCCCAGAGCCACCCTGCGAAGCCCCCTCTGGCCATGCTGTGTCCCTGCCCGGACCGCTCCTGGGACTGGAAGCCCCTGGAGAACCTGTTTGCAGCTGGCTCAGTCACTGCTGTTCCCCAGAGTGCCTCCACTGGCATTTACTGCGCACTGACTGTGTGACAGGGACTGGGTTCAGCCCTTTGCAGACATATGTCAATTAATCTCCAAGGTCATCTTCAAAGAGCCAGGACAGCATCAGGGCACAGGTTTGAGGGCCATATCATGTAAATGTAGTTGTAACACGCCAAAAGCAGATGGGAATCAAAAGTAAAATCAGCACTTGAAAGCAGATCTGACAAGCCTCTAGTCTGAAAGCGCAGCGATTCAATTTTTTTGCTTGCTTAATTGCAAGCCGCCAATACAGCCAATTCACAATACCCTAGGCAAGTCGAAGGCACATAATACATTCAAAGGTGGAGGATACCAGAGTCTTTAAAGTCCATTGGCCTGAAAGCCTTTCACTAGGGATCTTAGGAGCGAGGTCCGATGTCCCTTTTAGAGAAGGTTCCAAAGCTGACAGCAGGAGGCTGTGGTCACAGCGCGCAGTGAGCATCTTTGCAGCGTAGCATGGGCACTGAAGCTGGGAGCCAGAGTGGCCGGGTTCCAGGCTGCCTCAACCTGACACTCCCCGAGGTGGCATCTGCACTGATTTTGTAAGAAGTGCCCATCTGGAGGGCATCAAGCCAGTCCATGTCGTTTCTTGGTACAAGTGTCTGGTTATCACTTATTACAAAAACATGTTTTTCTCAATTTGTTTACATTCTATTTGGGGTCAACATATTCACAAACTTTTCTTAATTTGTTTTCAGTGATTTTTGGGGATTCACGATCATTCATATCATATCAATACACAATAGACCAGGCTGGCTGCATTTGATTCTGGCTCTGCATTTATTGACTGGGTAACCTTTATCGAGTTACATAAGCCGCCCGTGCCTCAGTTTCTGCACGAAACTGGAGAGTGTAGAGAACAACCTCAAGAGAGTGCACTGAGGATTTACCGAATGCGAATGTATAAAGGGCTTATGAAAGAATGCCTGTCACAGAGTAAGGGCTGGCTATTAGTATCCTCCCCAGTATACTGATGAGGAAACTGAGAGGAGTACAGTCACTTGCCCAAGACCTCAGTAATTAGGTAGTAGGTAGTAGAATCAGAATGTGAACCCAATATCTGCCTGACCCCAAAGGTGGCACTAGACAGCCTCAGGGCTTTTTCCTTTTTGAGCCTCAGTTTCCCTATCTGTAAATTAAAGAGTTTGGAGGAGATGATGCCTAGGTGTTCCAGTGTTAACACTGTTTGCTTACCTTGATTCTCAGTGGAGATTCCAGACTTGGAGCAGGCTTCCATGGGCTCCCCTATGCATTCAAAATAGGATCCCATCTGCAGCCCCCACATGACATGCCAGATTTCTAGTAGGCAGTGGTAGGCAGGTTGACCTGAAATGAGGTGGGCTGGATTTAGCAGGGGAGGTTTTGGGGTAGATATTTCCATGGGGATTCCTAGCATTGGAGCACACTGGGACAGGACAGCTGGGCCCCAATTAGCATCTGCCAGAAGTCACAGGCGGGGGGTGCAGGAACACCATCTGCTTCCACAGGCAGCTGAGAGCATCCCCTTCAGAGCTGGAGCCGCTTGTGCTGAACTTGCTCTCTGCAGAGGCCCCTGGGGAGCGGTGAAAAGCTCTGGGTGGAGAGCAGTGAGAACCAGATTCTAAGGGAGGGGGGCACAGACTGTGTACCAGGTGCTCTCCGTGCCCCACCCTCCATTTGTACCCCTTCACACCCTCTGCAGGCAGAGCGTCATTCATTCCCAAACCCGCCTCCCTTTACCTAACACTGGGTTCCTATCCTAGCTCTCACCCAGTTTCAACAGCCTCCTCACGGGTTCCCTATTGCAGGCCACATGGCTCCCTACAGACAGAGGAAGGCTCCCTAAAACCCAAATCAGATCATACCCACTCATCCCTTTGCTTAGCCTTTAATCGCTTCTCACCACCCTCCTCCACTGGCCTACGTGAGCTAGATACTTGCCTCCCTCTCCAGCCATTGGCCTCCTTGCTGCTCCGGGAATACCTCAAACTTGTCCCCACCACGGGGCTTTGTCACTTGGTGTTCCCTCTGCTGGGGAAGTCCAGAGCTTCACCTGCCTGCTCTGGTGTATCTTTCTGGTTTTAGCCCAAATGCCAACTCCCCCCACCCCCCGCCTTAGAGGACCTCTCTGATCCTCTATCTAAGGGAGCCCCCTGCCCCACTCTGATCCAGGTGCTCTCAGCACATCTCACGGTTTCTTTTCAGGTGATATCACTCTAACATGATCTTGTTCATATGCTTGCTTTTCTCTTTATTGCCTGTCACTCCTCATTTAGAATCTCGGCCCCTTTAATCCTCATACCCAGAAGGCCTTGGCACATAGTGGGTTCTTGATACATATTTATTGAATTCATTCACTCATCAAGATTTGTGAGCACCTAGTACATGTCAGGCTCTGTGCAATGGACAGAGGACACAGCAGTGAGCTGGACATGCCCTGCTCTCAGGGTGCTCATGGGGCTCTATTGATAAGGTGGAAGGAGGGCAACCAATATTAGTCAAGGGATTGTATACATACAGACATAAATGCAACTGGTGGTAGCACATAGGAAGCACATGGGATGGCATAGAAATGTAATCATGTAAACATGTAATTATGACCAATGTGCATGTTAGGGTTTCCCTGTTTATATCTGAGTGACATTAAAATATCTAATGGATGGGGCTACCCTCTCCAGCCTTCCATATATTCTTCTTAACAAATAAAATACCTGAATATAACTTAACAACAAATATAGGAAGACTCTGGAAAGTGGAAAGAAGAAAAGGGCAGCCCAGGGACCTCAGAACTTGGGGATGACATGGTGGTGAGTTTCCTGGGTTTTCTTCTTGCATTCAACCTGTAACTGCCAACAGGCACAGACAAAAAAAAAAAGCTCCAGAAAAACCTGTCCTCCCCCTACCCCCTAGCTAAAAGACCGAGGAAAAGGTGAGCTAACAACAGAAAACCTTTTTGTCAATACCTGCCCTACTACCACAAAACACCAACAGAAAATCCACACTTCCACACCCACCACATTTTCAGTGGAGCTGAGCAGGAAGCTGATTTTCCACCCTACCCCACCACTGCCTTGCAGAAAACAAGCAGGCAGTGAATATCTGATTCCCCTGCCAGAGTTGTGTCAATGGGGTCCAGTGGGGAAGAGGGGGGAATGGATGCTGAGCCTCCCCCCCCCCCCAACTTGGCAGCAATAAAACAGGATGAGGCAGTGTGAGGCAGGGCTAGCAGTGTGAGGAGGGGCTAGTTGGATCTTTGCAACTCCCACTAGCATGCATGAGACAGAATGAGGTGGCGGGAGATGGGGCTAGTTGTACTCTGCTTTCTGCCTCCTCTCCCAGAGTGGCTGGGTCTTAGTGGGAAGCTAAGCTTCTGCAAACACATTGTAGCAACAAAACAGTGTGAGTCAGCCCTCAGCTTCTCATCTCTGGTGTTAGTAGTGGGGACTTGAACTTATAATATCCAAAATGTCTAGGATATAATTTTTAAAAATTGCTTGTCATAGCAAGAGCCAGGAAAATCACAACTTGAATGGGAAAAGATAATCAATGATGACAGCATTAAGATGAACCAAATGTTGGAATGACCTGACAAGTATTTTAAAGCACTTAGCATAAAAATGATTCAACAAGCAATTATGAATTCTATTGAAACAAAAGAAAAAAGAATAGAAAATCTCAGCAAAGAAATAGAAGCAATAAGAAAAGAGTTAAATGGAATTATAGTATTGACACATATAATGACAAAAACAAAACAAAACAAAACCAAAAAAACACCTTGGTGGATGGGCTCAACAGTAGAGTGGAGATAACAGAGGATGGAATCAGTGAACTTGAGCTCAGATCAGTAGAATTTACCCAATCTGAACAAAAGAGAGAAAATAAACTGAAAAACAAAAAGATAAGAGTTTCAGAGACCAGTGAGACAATAACAAAAGAGCTAACATTAATTTCACTGGGGTCTCAGAAGGAGAGTGGAGAGAAAGTGGCACTGAAAAAGTATTTGAAGAAATAATCCCTAAAAAATCCCCAAATTTGGTGGAAGACAGAAACCTAGATTCGAGAAGCTGAGCAAATCCCTAATAAGATAGACCCAAAGAAATTTCAGAAAACTAAAGACAATGAAAATACCTTGAAAGCAGCCAGAGAGAAGTTACATGTTGCTTTAAAGTGAACTCCAACTTGAGTGACAGCAGATTTCTCATTTGAAGCCATGGAGGCTCGAATTAAGTGACAGAATTTTTTTCAAGCACTGAAAGAAAATGACTGTTAGCCATGAATTCTATATCTGGTGAAAATACTCTTCAAGATTGAAGGGGAAATAAAGACATTTCCAGATGAAGAAAACCGAAGAGATTTGTGGCTAGCAAATTTATTCTGAAAGAATGGTTAAAGGAAGTTGTCTAAACAGAAAGGAAATGGTAATAGAGGAAAGCTTGGAACTGCAGAAAGGAAAGCAGACTGTCAGAATGGGTAAAAATAAAGGTAAATATAACAGAGTACCCTTTCTCTCATGAGTTTCTTAACTCATATTTAGTAGTTGAAGCAAAAATTATAAACCATTGAATGTGGTATATTCAATGTATGTGTAAAGGAAATAGTTAAGACAACTATTTTCACAAAGTGTGAGCAGTAAAGGGATCTTAAATGGAAGTAAGGTGTTTACACTTGACTCACCATGGTAAAACATCAATACCAGTGGGCTATGATAATCTACATATGTATATTGTAACACTTAGAATAAACCACCTTTTAGAAAACTATACAAGGTGATGTAGACCAAAAAATGCTATAAACAAATTAAGATGGAATCCTAAAAAATGTTCCAATTACCCACAGGAAGGTAAGAAAAGAGAAACAGAGAAATGAGAAATACAGAAAACAAACAGAAAATAAAAAATAAAATGGCAGACTTAAACCCTAATGATACTGGCATAAAGATAGACACATCGATCAGTGGAATAGAATTGAGAACCCAGAAATAAACCCTCACCTATACAGTCAAATGGTTTTTGACAAACCTACCAAGTCCACGCTAATGGGAAAAAACAGTCTCTTCAACAAATGGTGTTGGGAGAACTGGATATCTATAACCAAAAGAATGAAAGAGGACCCCTATCTCACCCCCTATACAAGAATCAACTCAAAATCGATCAAAGATCTAAATATAAAAGCCAGGACTATAAAACTACTAGAAGAAAATGTAGGGAAACCATCTTCAAGACCTTGTAGTAGCTGGTGGTTTCTTGGACTTTACACACAAAGCACGTGCAACAAAAGAAAAAATAGATAAATGGGACCTCCTCAAAATTAAACACTTTTGCACCTCACAGGACTTTGTCAAAAGGGTGAAAAGGCAGCCAACTCAATGGGAAAGAATATTTGGAAATCACATATCCCTTAAGGGTTTAATATCCAGGATATATAAAGAGCTGTTACAACTCAACAATAAAAAGACAAATGACCCAATTTAAAAAATGGGCAAAAGACTTGAATAGACATTTCTCCAAAGAAGAAATACAAATGGCAAAAAAAAAACACATGAAGAAATGCTCAACATTGCTCATGATTAGGGAAATGCAAATCAAAACTACAATGAGATATCATTTCACACCTATCAGAATAGCCAGTATCAAAAAGACAGAGAACTAGAAGTGTTGGAGAGGATGTGGAGAGATAGGAACACTTATTCACTGTCGGTGGGAATGTAGAATGGTATAGTCACTGTGGAGAACTGTTTGGCAGTTCCTAAAGAAGTTGAATATAGACTTGCCACGTGACCCGGCAATACCACTACTGGGTATACCCAGAAGAGCTGAGAGTAGTGACACAAACAGACATCTGCACACTGATGTTCATAGCAACATTATTCACCATTGCCCAAAGTTGGAAACAACCCAGGTATCCATCAGCAGACGAATGGATAAACAAAGTGGTTTATTCACATGGTGAAATATTATGCAGTGGTGAGAAGAAATGAAGTCATAAAGCATATGATAACATGGATGAACCTGGAAGACATTATGTTGAGTGAAGCAAACCAGACACAAAAAGACAAATACTGTATGAATGTGTTACTATGAACCAAATATATTGTGTAACATATTTTTTGATTAAAAAAAGTATATTTATCCAGTACTCTAACTGAGAAATGTATATATTTATTCATCTGTGCTTACTTTTTCATTTTTAATTGTTTATATTTTCAATCATTAATGTACAAAATAAAGTTAAAAAATGTAAATGGTCTAAATACATTAATTAAAAGAGTGAAAAACACCATAAAACAACAAAAAACCTATTATCCAATTATGTTATATACAAGAAACTCATTTCAAATATAAAGGCATAGGCAGGTTGAAATTAAAAGGATGGAAAAAGATATACCATGAAAATATTAATAAAAATGTAGAAGTGACTATATTAATATCAGGTGGACTTGAGAGCAAAGAAAATTACTAGAGAGAAAGAGGAACTTTGTACAATGATAAAAGGATCAATAACCAAGAAGACATAGCAATCCTAAATATGCATGCACCAAATAACAGAGCATCAAAATACATGAAGTAAAAATTGATAAAGCCAAAAGGTGAAATAGACAAATCCAAAATTATAGTTGGAGACTTCAAAAACCCATTCTCAGCAAATGATAAAACCAATAAAAAATTAGCAAAGATATAGAAGAACTGAACAACCCAATTAACAAACAGGATCTAATTGACATATACAGAACACTCCACTGTAAATAGCAGTATGCACATTTTTAAAAGTGTCCTTCCAGTCATCAAAAATCCAAAGACCTCGGTGTGCATCTGCTGGGTGACTTGGGCATGTGCCTGCATCTCCTGGGTGCTCGGTTCTTCACCTAGGAAATGGGAGACTAATTCCTTCTTCAGTGGATATTGAGAGTCTGAAATGAGACATGGATGTAAGTCCAGAGCATAGGGTGTGGGGCCCCGTGGATGCTCATGACATGGAAACTGCATACTTGTTGTTGTGGCAGCACTGGGCTTTGGGCCCAGGTGCCCGTGTCTCAGACAAGCAGGTTTTCATCAGATCTTCAATGAAGAGAAAATTTTTCCTCCAAAATTAAGAACTGTCCTTTCCTCTCAAAAAAAAACTACCCACATGTCAAAATATGTCCATTACTATTTCCCCCATGCAGGCTTGCAGTGCCTCCAATAGCCCCTTTCTGTGTGTTCCCACACTCTTGTAGAGTGCAAGCTGCTGCCCTATTCAGTGAGGAAAAGGGATTCTGGGGTCTGCAGTGAGGATGGTCTAGAGAGTAGTGTGAGGGGGACTGGGCAGGCAGGCCGGGAGGATGTACCAGAACCCCAGACTGGTGAAGGGAGAAATGCTGGGGGGTGCATGGAATTGCTGAGGGGCTCAGGGCAGTGCAGTTTAGTTATCACGGGCCACTGTTGGGGCCAGCAAGCCTTGCTGTCTACGGTGTTGAGCCTCTCCTACCAGCTCACAGAAGTCCCTGGCCAGCTGGCGGGATATCTCAGGAGAGGCTCCGGAGGTGCAGAGGAGGTGCCCAGTCCCCATGGGCAAGTCTGCTGTCCCTGGATCTCCATGCAGGCTGCTCCTGGCCCCCAACCTTCCTGCTCAGGGGCCAGTGAGGTTGCTGGGTGGGAGGGGGCCACGCTGTGAGTGTCCTGGGCACTGACTGTGCTTCCAGCCTCCTCCCGAATTCCAGCCCCCTCCCTGCCCTGTCTCACATTTCTACCCTGCTCAGGAATCAACTTGCTTACAGAGAAATATGAACTTAACCTTCAGGAGAGCCAGCTCCTCAGAGCCCACTGAGAGAGCAACAGATTAAACAATGAAATATATGAAAAGGCCTCCACGGTGGAATAGGGTGAGGCAAACACGAAAACCAAACAGAAATGAAGGTGGGACGTCTGGCCTCCTGGATGCACGAGAAAACCTCCACGCAGCAGCCTGTCCACATCGTGCCCCTCTTAACTAACACAGCAGGAAAACAGCCGCACGGCTCACCTGGGAGCACACCTGCCAAGGCTCTGCCTCCTGGGCTGTGCCACTCAGGGCTCCGAGGCCCGTTTAACCCACTCAGCACCAGTTTGTGGGTCTGGGGGCTGGAGGGGAGGGGCAGGAAGAGGGAAGTGGGAGGTGTCCCAGCCCTGTTTCTCCAGGCTGGGCCAGAAGGGTGTCCCCAGGGGAGGTGTGGGAGGGGGAGTCAAGAGACAGTTTGTAAACTGTGTCAAGGACCCAGGCCTTCCTAGGAAGGGTCTGTCTCTGCACAGGTTAACCAGGTTGGGGGGGGGAGGGGAGCTTCTGGATGGTTGTTCATTGGTTCATCCCTGAGGGGCCCGGGTCCTGGGAGGAAGATTGGGGTGAGCCAGGTAAGGATGGGGAAGGGGCTGTGGGTGGAACCTGGGCTCCCAGGGCCTCCACATTTCAATGCTGGAGTCTGGAGACAGTCAGCTCAGTGTCCTCCAGGTGCTGAAACGGGAGGGGGGGGGTCTTAGGACCTTCCTTCTCTCACACAGTTGGAGATTTTCAAATGTCAGTTCCTTTCACGGTATTGGGGACTCAGAATCTTGGAATTAGAGCATCTTTCAAAGACTCAGAGATGCTTTCAAAAAACCTTTGAATGGCAGAATCTGAGCATCTTACCTCTTTCACAGAATTCTAAAAATATAGACTCACAGAATCATTCATGGACTCAGGCCCAAAGAATTTCAGGTTTAAAGACTCTTGAGAAGACTTGGAGCCACACCTACATCTTTTTTGATCCTTGGAATTTCAGAATCTATTTAGAGAAACTTGGAGTTGAAATAGACATCTCAGAATGAGAATCTTGGCATAGGAGGTGACCTGTAATTGCCCCTGTAAAGCAGGATGTGCTCTCTTCACTGCCCCTTGAGAAAGAACTTGAACTCTTTTAGGGATGGAGATCTCACTACCTGACAGGGACAGGCATCCCACTGTGGCACAGATCTGCTATTGCTGAGCCTGAGTCTGCCCCACGTGACCACCCACCCCTTTCTCCCTGTGCACATTTCACACTGCCCCCACCCTGCAACTGGCCCCACGTACAAAATAGTGAACTTCACACCCTCACAGGAGCTAAACTTCTGGGCAAATATGGGGACGAGTTTGACCTTGTGCCAGAAGGGCCCATTCTCATCCGGGGCAGAGCCTGGCACCAGGCCATGGAGACTCAGCCCACCTTGACCCACCTCAGTTCTCAAGGCAGCAGCAGGTGACTCGGAGGTGCCCAGCCCTGTGCTGGGTGCTAGAGACTCCACAATGAGCTGCTCCCCTCAAAGAGGAGCAGGTCAGGGAGAGAGACAGTTGATGGAAACAACTGACATGAAAGCGGGAATGGGGGAGGTTCAGTGTGCCCTGGGCGGGGCGGGGAAGGAGTGATGCCCCTTCTCAGTGATCAAGAGGATGCCTAGAGCAGGGTGGGCATGGAGGCAGGAAGCCCGGTCTTTGGACTTTGGGCAAGTTACTCAGCATTTCTGAACCTCAGTTGTTCCACCTGTAAAATGGGCCAATGAAACCCACCCATATGATGGTGCCTGGGCTGTGGGAGGGATCATTGAGGGAGACCCCCATCTCCTGGCTGGGCCCTGGGCACATGGCAGGAGCAGGTCAGCTCCCCTCCCCTCCCTCCATGTCTCTCCTGGGCTTTGGGGGATGGGTGGATTTCTGTAGTGAAGATGTGGTGGGAGGGGTGGCCCAGGTCAGGGAGCAGCATGTGCAGAGGCCTGGGAGCTGGGAGCCGGGTGGAGCCCTTGGGGAGTGGCAGTGGTGTCCTTGGAGTCTCAGGAGGTGGAGGTGACGCTGGAGGCACCCGTGGGGGCAGGGGGCCCCCGTGCCTCTGTCCAGGAGGGCGGGGAGAGGCCATGGGGGCCATGGGCAGCATAGGATGCTCCTGGCAGGCGC
>PVKH010046230.1:0-10418 GCA_004027955.1 Chaetophractus vellerosus
CGAGTTTGACAGTATTTCAATACTAAATTAAAAAACACATTCCTTCCAAACTCTGGCTTCTGAAGAGATTCTGAAATAGATATTTTGCTTTTACAAATTATTTAAGACAAAGCATTTAAGTTCTAAAGATACAAACATCTCAAAAGGGCAGAGCTACAAAATTCCCCTTCCTGGTGCGTTACAGCCTCACCTCTTTGCCCCCTCCTCATCCATTGAGGTGTGTAGAAGAGAGCCAGAAATTACCCATAATCACGCTATGCCTTTCTACTGTACATCCAATATGTGCTGTCATTATTTCAGTTTTTGAAGCTCTCATGGCAGCATTGCCAGTGAAGATAATGGGCCTATTATTTTCAATGAGCTCCATCAGGAGGTTTCAATGGGCCTGCTATCACTCGAACAAAGACACATTGGGAAGCAACACTGCTTTCTTGTCATCAAAAGGCTGTTAGCGTGTGTGAAGCTAAAGAACACCCCTTTTCCTTTTCAGCCCTGTTGTTTGAAAGGACCAAGAAAGACAGTTTAGAAAGAAAGAAGTCTGGCTCCTCACCTCACTGAGGGCCCTTTGCCCTGGCTAGATGTATATATGATCAACTTTCGTTTTATAGAATCAATAAGTTCAGTAAAGGGAAACCTACTGTACCACCAGTTCCTGCTTATAGCCAGAAAACAGTTTCTGATAGAATTAGATACAAAACAAAACAAAACAAAACAAAAGCAAAACCAAAAACACCTGCTAGCAAGAAAGTAGTTTTGATGGTAGTTAAGTTTAAGACAAATCTGATTCTGTATCATTGGCTCAGCTTTGAAATCACTTTTCTACCCCGTTCCAGAGCCTCCTATATTTCCCTAAACTTGAGACGCTTTCCCTTGTCTTTTACATCCTTAGCAAATAGAGCTCAATTCCACGGCTCCTCTTGTCTGCATATTTACCAAGTCTTAATTCTAACCTTTTCGGAGACCATGGTGAGATTACTTGTCTAACCATTCCTAATACTGGGCAATTTCAGGATTGGTAAAATATTTTTTGTGAGTTTTATAAAAATGAGAGCCTGGAAAACAAGTTCACTTATAATAGCAGCTCTATCAGAGTTTGTTAAGTAAAAGATACACAATAAAATAAAGCATTTCACTTTTTGAATGTTTTTATGTGTAATCTTCTAAGTATGTTGCGTAATTACTCATTTACTCCCCATGACAACCCATGAAAAATGGGCTGCTACTATCCCCATTTCACAGATGATATCACTGAGGCCTAGAGTGGTAAGTAACTTGTTAGTCAGATAGTAAGTGTCAGAAATAAAATAAAATCCCTACAATCTCATTGTAGGATCAATAAAACATGGGAAGACTTTACATATAATTGAAATGTTGTGGAGTTGTAGGTTCTTGATACACTTCCTTGAGTTTACCAGGTTAAAAAGCAGAAATACTCTGCCAATCTCTATCTCTAGTGTTTTTAAAAGCCTAAATTCCATGATTTCAGTTGCACCTATGGAATTAACCTAATAATGGAGGAAATGCCTTTGAGAAGAGAGGGATGGAAGATAATGCTTTTTTAAGAGAAGTAATGGATCTACAGGGTTCATGCAGAAATGAGAGACCTCTCAGTCAAATACTCCCAGCAGGAGCATTTGTTGGTGTCTTCAAAAGCTCTGTGGAAGCCATTTTGCAATTTGCAAAAACCCCAGACTTCACTCAAGTGAGGACCATTCAAAGCCTGTAATCAGGACTTCAACTGAGTTGCCTTCCCATCGGTTCCAGGGCAGCACTAACACAAACCCCCACCGCCATCCCCTTTTTATCCTGTGAATTCCCCATAGATGTGATGCCTTTCTGTGCCTATAGAACTGGCTTGGCCCTGCCCAATCATTCCCCCACCTTGTAATGTTCCAGAATCCTGTAATCCCAACAGTAGCAGGGGTGTTAGAAGGAAGGGTGTGGCTCTGAATAGAACCACTTTAAGTACCCCTGAGCTGAGACAGTTTCTGGATGCAGCCTTATTCTACTAGATTCATCTTGTGCTGTGTTTGAAATAAATACAATTAGATTTGGGCTATGTGCGGGAAGGAGTGCTACTCAGCTAGTCTGACCATTCCAGTTGTCTTCCTAATGGCTATGGCGTATTACAAGATGAACTGTAATATTGTTAGTGAAGAGCGAATGAAAATGGAATGACCATAGTAAGGTAGTGAAAGATCAATGACCAATGTTTTCACAATGTCACTTGACTTCTACTTTACATGTGGGGTGCTGGAGGGCACAGTTAGGAAAAGTTTTTCATTTATATGTGTGCCCAATATGCATAGTTAAAAGTGGATAAGGCTATGATAGTTATTTATTAATTATATATTATCTCCTTCCATAAAAGATTTGAGATGACGTTCTGAAACAGTCTAGCAAAAATAACTTCCACAATGTATAAATCTGCCCATAATTCCTTTCCAACTTTAATTTGTCCCTAGCCGATCGTCATTGCTATTCTGGTCACCCTCCTCTCAGCAAACCTCATCTCCTTCCAAGGGACCAGTAGTGTCAACATTTGTAAAGACTTATTTTTTGGATAAAATATATTACAGACCCCAACACCCCACCATACACAATAGTTGTGGTGTTTGTAGTATCCATTGTTGAGAAAAGATATAAGTACATATAGATGTCCTGAGCACTTAACTTCACAGATTAGAAGTCACTGATTTAAGCATAAAGCAATAAGGTATCTATCACAGCCTTGTAGTCTAAGCTATAATTAATGGTCTAAGCATTTTTTTAAAACCACTGGATTCTCACTTTCTTAGGCAAATCCATGTCTTATTCATCTTTTATAAGCACAAGTTTAAGCACAGTGCCTGGGATATAGTAGGCGTTTCATAAATGTTTGTTGATGAATGATCAAATATGCTTATGCAGCTGAGAGCAAGCTAGAGAACAGAGAATATGAGTGGGGTCCCCATTCTTCTCCACAGAGGACTGGTTGCATCAATTTATTGGTAGTAATGGGAGAAAATAGTTAACAAACATTTATATTATGCTTACTATATGGCACTTTCTATAGGCTTATACATTCCTGGGAGAATTGTAAGTATTTTACAAATGTGATCATTTGATCCTCATAACAACCTCATGAGGTAGATATTATTAATATTATTATTATTATTATTATTATTATTGATTCCTCCATTTTACACAAGAGGAAACTAAGGCACTGAGAGGATGACCTGCCAAGGGTCACATTTTGAGGTTGTTGTCAACAAAAATCCTTACATGTTTTGTACATGAGCTTTCCTATGTCATCTTGTATTTGTATAAACAATTTTAGGTTTATGAGGGATTTTGGATGAGTTTGTTGATGATTTGTGAATCGAATGAAGAGGAAATATATTTGTTTTGGACAGAATCCCCATTTCCCAATGAATTTCTCTGCTATAAAATAGCTTGACTGGGGTATGGGGGGGTGGTATTCCAAATATAGGTACCTTGGACCTCAGATTTAAGATAAAAGTTTATGAACTATGACATACTCTATGGAAGTTCATATCAATGGCTTAGATGTGGTTATTCATAAATCACTCTCACTCATTTAGCAACATAAGCTATTTCAAAAATAATCTGTCAAGGCTTTTCCCCGGACACCTGCCCACCTAATTCAGTCTGTCAAAACATCAGACTATGTGGACAAATAGAAACCATGCAAACCAAATGCTAAATGATGGCATGACAACAGCTCCTGGAAGAAAGACCTGAAGGTATTAGTTAACCACAAGCTCAAAAGTTGCCAAGATTATGGTAAGAGTTTTAGAAAGATAATGCCATTTTAGAATAAATTAACTGACTTGTAGCATTCAATTTTAGGGGTGATGAGTCTACTTTTAAAGTATGAATTTCAATTCTGTCACCTAATTTTAAAGAGGACAGATCACATATTTAGATTGCTCATAAACACTAAACTATACTGGCGAAGATGAGGATGTCTATAAACTGAAACAATTAAAGGTGTGGGAGATGTTTGGTTTGAAAACTGGGACATCTAGAAAACTCACAAGAGTTGTCATGGAATATTTGAAAGAGATTCTGGTGAAGGATAAATATTTTCACTTCAGGCTTCTGCCTTTTCTATCTCTGGAATGTACCATCTCTCCATTTCCACTGCCTCTAACCTATAATGCTCCCTTGTTGCAGTCGTTTTCTAATTAGTGCAACTGCATCTTATCTTGTATTTCTCCCACATAAAGCCTTCACAAAATACCAGAATTATCTTTCCAAAACACAAATTTACTGTGACATTTCCTGACTTATAAACCTCCCAGCGGCTCTTCACTGCGCAGAATAAGCGTGAATCCTTCAGCCTTACATGATTTCTGCCTTTTTTTCACATTCATTTCCTGGTACTCCTCTTGTCCCCCAACCCCCAACCATCTTCCTTTCCTTAAAACTCTGTTTTAGCTTCTTAGGACAAACCACTTTTAATGACATTGAACTTCTAAAACTGTGATTCTTTAAAGCACATTATCCTCTCTGCCTGGAATTCTCCACTCCCCTCCTCATCCTATGCCCAGCTAATGAAGTTCTTATCATCTTCTAGAACCAGCTAAATGATGTCATCTCTTCTGTAATGTCTACCCCAACATCCCAGTCAGAATTCAGGGTCTCCTCCTCAGTGCACCCACCACATTGAACATAATTAGCAAGCTATTATTAGAAATGCAAGGGCAAGTCTCTCCACTTTGTCAAACCTTCTGCTTCTCAAGTTGATAAATTCATGACCTGTGACAAGGCCAAGATGCAGATTCAATTATATCTTTGTTAGGTCAATGAATGAAGATAATACATTGAAATCTAATAAATGGGGTAGGTATTGGTACAATATCATAACACTATCAATGATGGTGGTATTAATTATAATAGCTACCACTTCTAAGTACATAAAAGGTGCCACGCAGTGCCTTAAAAACTCTGCATATGACATCTTGATCCATACATCTATTTATAGTGAAAGAATCAAGAGTCAGAGAGACAAAGTGGCTTGCCCAAGGTCATGCAACTCATAAAAGGTGGAACTGGGATTTGAAAAGAATCTCCCTGACTCTAAAATTCATGCCCTAAAGCACCTCACGTAAACCTAAGAACCAGAGAGGTCCAATTGATTCCTTAGTCTGCTTGGGAGGTTTGTTTCTATTTCAAAGGGGGTGTTTTTTTTTTCCTCAGAAATATTTTAGAGTGATAATCTTACTTGGAAGATTATCCTCTATACAGTTATGGCACTAAGGTAAGTGTAGCTTGGAAGGGGCTTAAGCCAGCCCTACTGTGCACAATCTCCATCAGCAGCCTCCTAAACACCCCAAATACTTACATTATCTAAACAAAATTAGTGTACTTATAAATGACAGAATCTCAAGACGCATACCCTAGCTCCATTTGCTGTCTCACAAGATCGCTGTCCCAAGCCCCTCCTGTACAGAAAGTCAGGAGCAGCTGTTGACTGCATGAGCTCTAAGGATACCCTCACATCTAGCATTCACTGGAGAAATAATTCAACAGGAAAAGCACGGAGATGGAGTGAATGCTGATTTTTAGGCCCTCTGCTTAATTTCTAATACATACAATTCTATATCACTCTCATCCTCCACAACAAGGTTTCTTTCTGAATGTACCACGGCCTTATTTAGATTATTAGGACCAAAGGCTCTTGCTTGTGTTTTTAGCTATGTAAAAGCCTAGGAAACATTCTGAAGTTGTTTACTGAAAACTTGCTCACCATTTGCTTATCTCCTTACCATGGGATATATGCAAACAGAACTTTAATGCATTTATCTTCCCCTTCTGATTACATCTTGCCATCTGTGGTGCATCCAACAGGACCAGAGAGGCCTGCATCTAAAATGGTTTTGCTTTAATAATCTGTTTGCAACTGTAGATACCAATAGATGGGGGGAGGGGTGGCGCTGAAGCCTAGGGAAATACCTGGGTAAATTGAGCTCAGTTTCCGTCCTTTAGATGGCTTGCCTGAAGTAGAACATCCTAAAGTTTGCAGATTCGTACGTGATGTCTTTTAAAATAGCTCTAGATGTGCGGCCAGCTCTGTTCAAGAAATGGAACGTCAAAGGTGACTCAGCCTAGATGAAGCAAGAAAAGTTTAATTCAGAATATAATTTGCTTTCCTTTATTTGCACACTGCAGTTCTGGGGAATAAAAGCCATTATAGAATCAAAGGACAATTTGCTTTTTTTGTTGTTGTGGTTGTTCTGCACTGAATTTTTAAAGGCTTTTTAAAAAGAGCATAAACAGATGAATGATACCAGATTCAGTGCAGCTTAAAACTAAGTACCTTGAGCTCTTTCCCATGATAAACAGAAACCAATCTTGGCTCTGTGCCCCCAAGCGCAGGGCCGTGTGTACTCAGTGAGACAGATTCGCTTCCTTGTCTGGGGAAAGGAAGTCCAGGCAGGCATGGACAGAGATCCTCAGAGAGATGGCGATTTTAAAGGATATTCAATTATGAATGTTTCAATCTTCCTTCCTCTCCTTTCCCACACCACATTGCCTTTTAGGTCTCTCTGTCTCTCCAAACCTCCCAGGGTTATTTTGAGGCCAGACAGGTCTCTGGGCCTTTCTATGCAGCTCTGGTGGCGAAGAGGGAACAATATCAGTGGGTTGGGGGGGTCAGGAGAACTTACATTTACACCAAAAGGAAAATAAAAGGAAAGGTCTAATAGAGTGAGGGAGACAGCAAAGGATTCAAGAGGATCTGAGATGTGCAGGAAGTGGATTATAAGGTGTGGACACAGAGGTGTTGGGGGCAGTGGCAGAGTGTGAGGAGACTGATATGAATTATGCATTAAATCCCTTGGACCTTTTTCAAGAAATGTCAGTAAAACGTGGGATTGCTTTTAATTACTTTTTGATTGTTGGGCTATTTCTTTGAATGTGACACTGCACAGAGAATCGACAATGTCAGGCTCAGGCTCATAATAAGAATGAAAGAAAAAATTAAGTCTAAGGCCAGTAGGGAGAAGTAAATTCTCTCTCAAAAGTCCTACTTGAATCGGGGATGCTTTGTATGGCCTTGAACCTTGGCCATGGAGTCCCCAGGGAGAACTTTGACCCAGAGCATTAGAGAAACCTTTGGAAAATTCTCTGTGCAGGAACATTTATCTCCACAATATTGGCCAGGACGTCACTGCTGGCCACTGGACAGCAGGACTCATTACTGCCATGAAGGATCTTAAGCAAGTCAGGGATAAAGGACATGAACAATTAGTGATGTGTCAGGTATCTACCAAGGGCTCAGCACTGGGGTGAAGGCAAGAATAGTGTAAGGCACAGCTGCCGCCAGCAGGGAAGCTTGCAGTCTGGTTTTGGCAATCACAGATTACACATGGGGCACAGTTTGGGACTCGAAAAAACTGGAAGACGCAGGGAAGGCACGTTCAGTGGGCAGTTCATTAGGGGCTGCTTGCCCACCCCCGATCCAGGTACCAAGCATATTCTAGCACAGAGACTGCAATTCCTTGGTGGTCCCCTGTCTGCCATGGATTGGGGTGGAGGTCCTGTGGGAACAAGAGATTGTCTTCCCCATGCCTGCCTGGGGCCTCGCATTTTCTTTCCACACTGAGCACTGCAAATTATGTAGCTGACCCTGAAGATATGTAATGTTCAGATAGGAGGAATGGACGAAGGAAGTGGGTTGCAGGTAGTGAGAATGGGACCTGCACATTGGGAAGAGGAGTCATGTCTTCCCTCTCAGTTCAGGACAAGAGATAAAAAACATAATAACAATTCCTCATATAATTACATTGTTGATTGACTCTCCTGGACCCATTTGTGATTCTTTGAACCTTTGCATTATTCTAGAATAGAGGCTGAAAAGTTAAAATCCTCAGTTAGATATAGTCTGAAGTCCCTGGGGTTTTCTTTGCCTCCCAATAAAAAGGCAAAGTCTCACTAGTGAGACTTAGCCCACACTCTTCTTGCCAAGAATGCCACCAGAAGATGAAAATTCCATTCTTACTCTGCTAAGACAGGAAATATGAGGACTGAGGAAAGCAAGATGAGGATGGAAGAGTGGAGAGGTGGAAAAAGCCTGAGCTCCTAGCACCATCATTGAACCATCACGGCAGATCTGAATTCCTTACCTTTCAACCTCCTGTTTCATGAGACCAAATAAAACCTTGTTTAAGCTTCAGTAGTAGATTTTTTTGTTATTTGTTACCAAATTAAATCTATAATAAATACACCTTTCTAGGAAGCCAATGTTTGTTTTTTCCCCATTCTGGTTTCAATTACTTAACTTACCATAGGGGCAAACATATCTCTTCAAGTTCTCATGACTCCTTTTGCAAGCCATTATTTCTCTGTAAATTTGAGCAAAGCCACCCTTTTCTGCAGGTATTACATAATACCTAAGTCCCATACTGACTTCCAGATGTTTCTGAAGATATATCACATAATCTATGAAATTATTAAAACCTTATTTATACCAAACTATTCCTAGATCCATGTAAAAGTCAAGCTGTATGCTAAGTGTAGAGTCTATGTGTATATTTATTTCCATAGTAAATATGTGATAATTCAATTTATTCATATTTATGATTGAATCTATATGACAAAAAATTATTCAGACTACTATTTCTTTATATTAATGCAAGTCAAAATCAAGATATTTTCTAAAGTTTTTTTCCTATTTATATTGGGTCAAGCCAGTTTGTATTCTAACAATTTGATCATATCAAATACACTGGAAATATCCCAGTTTTGCTTTTAATTGCTATTCCTTACCTATTTCAGATGTTTTGGTTTTTGTTTGTTTGTTTATTACATATCCCCCCCTTTCTGCTTGTTCTTGCTATGTTCATTCTTGCGTTCTTCCATGTCTGCTTGTCCCCCCCACCCCCCGGTGTGGCGACCCGCCGAGTCAGCTCACCGCACGGCAGCTGCCTGCTCACGGGGGATTGCCCTGCCCACGACGGCTTTTGCCCTGCCCGCAGCAGCTTGCCTTCTCAAGGCAGTCTGCCTGCTCGAGGAGGCCCCAGGAACTGAACCTGGAGCCTCCTATGTGGTAAACCGGCACCCTACCAACTGGGCTACAGCCAGCCCCCTCAGATGTTTTTGAAGTATAAAGCTATATTATGAAGAGGTTGTGATACTTTTTCATGATTTCTTTTTTAGCCCAATTGATTAGTCTCAGGATGCATCAGCTGCCAGAACAAAATACGCACGTTAAAGTATATGGATTTTTTAATTACCAAGAATTCTAAAGGTAAGCAATTCCAGGGCTGGTTTTTCAACTCAGTGATGTGATAAAGACATTGGCTCTGTACATTGCTCTACTTCTTCATCTGCTTTTATCCTACAGTTTTCCACCTCATGGTCACAATATGGTTGCTGTATCTCCCAGCATGTCTTCTTTACCCAACAGCATCCAAAGCCAGAAGAGAAGAAGAGAGCTTAAAAAAAAAAAGTTGTTTTCTTATATTTTGGAGGGAAGTGATTCCCAGAAGCCTTCCACAAGCTTCTTCAGGAAATCATCCTAGACCAGGGGTTCTTAACAAGGGGTCCATGAGCTTGAGTTGAAATTCAAAACAACTTTATTCTCTTGGGGACATGTTGGTGCAAGATAGTATGGACTAGGTCCATGGTTTTCACCTGACTGGCAAAGGGGTCCATAGAACAAAAACAGGTTAAGAACTCCTGTCTTAGACTAATCTCTGCAAAGGGTAAGAGGAGCCCCATTATTGGCCTAGACTAATTGTGACACATCCGTTTGTGTTAGGCACATTGTCAGATGACCAAATTCAGTGTTTGTGTTAGCAAGAGAAACATGTCCAAGCCAAAGAGATAGCAAGAACCTGTAATGAACCCTTCACTCCCTGACCAAAGGAACATTATTCACTATCTTTTACCATATTCTTATATCCTCACTTGAAGTTAAATATCAGCAATAAATGAATTGATATATAAGCCTATAATCTTTTTATACATACACATATATATATATATATATATATGAAAGGTGGCATTCTTTTTAACCATGGCAACTCTAAAAGGATTTTAGTTGGTTGTTGAAATGAGAAACCATTATATATATTCATTCATTTAGAAAAAAAAACTTACTGAATATCTACTATATTCCTGGCTCCATTCTAGATAATTAATATGTATCTGGAAAAACAAAACCGATAAAGAACCCTGCCCTCAAGGTGCTAGTGGGGAGAACAGACAATAAATAATAAACCTTAGCTAGTATTAAGCCCCTCTATGTTAGAGGATTATACTTCCTACCTTTCTGACCTCAGGCTTACCCATATTACTTGCTTTGGCTAATGAAATGTCAGTGGGAATGATGGATGCTACTTCCAAGCAGAAGTTTCTGTTGTCTCTTTTTTGCCTTTAACAGAAGAAAGGCAAGCATGAATCTCAGA
>PVKH010046231.1:0-10414 GCA_004027955.1 Chaetophractus vellerosus
CACACTGAAGCTAGTCCCAGGTAGCTGGGGTTTTTCATGCTTGAGTTTAAACTGAAGCAATTTGGATGACAGGTCACATTAACTTTCAATATATTACCCAAAGGACATGTGAAAGGCTGTGAAACTAAACCCAGGTGGTTGCCTTCACTGCTGAGTTTTAAATTTTTAAATTAATAAAAAAATTTTTAAACAAAAATGTTGAAAGTCCCCGACCTTAAGATGACAACTAGTACTGCTTTTTTTCCTTTTGAAAAATGCATACAAAATACAAGATAATGGTTATAAAATGTAAACTATAATGGTTATTTTCTGGAACACAGAGTCCATCACAGGAATTGCATCATGAGAGACTGAGTGCAATTAGTGATAGGAAGAGGGGACGGGATAGAAGGAGAACTTGCAATGACGTGACCAAGAGGACTGTGTCACTGTGATGCAAAAGAAAATTGACAGTGAGGATTTAAAAATGATGCAGCTTCAGAACCAAGTTGTTATCACATTAAAACTAAGCAGAATTTCTATGGAAGATCAAATTCATGTCTTTAATTTGTTATGGTAAGATAAAATATGAAGAAAGTTTAATTCCCTCTTTCTCCACCCCCTTTTTGGGCATTCATAGAGAAATGTTAACCATCATCTCAGGTCTTAAAAGCCTTTGCATCATTTTTATTTTCAATAAAAGTGAACCATCTTTTACAAAACCATGGCGTCCTTGCAAAGTTGCATCACTGGGGCGGCTGAAAATATATTGCCCAAGGTTAAAACAAACAAACAATTGGTTTGAAAATTCATCTGGTGGATCAGTGAAGAAACCCCAGTGCACCCACTTCGCATGTCTACAAACGACCCAATCCCCAGATCAAGGGGGTCTACCTTCAATGCCCATCATAAAGAGTGTGCCGCCTGCTAGATCTTCCCCTTTCCAGCACAGGGGTTTGACTTCTGTTTTCCTGGTTGATTCTCTCTAAAGCCCAGGCTGTCCCAAATAAGTGGCTCCTTTCCAAGACTAACCCCAGGAGCCCTCTTCTTTATCACTAGCCCCTCTTCCCCACCTGCTAAATGGCCCTGCAGCATCGTGGCCTCCTTGCATCCCTCCACAGCCCACCCAGAGAGGCCTCCCCATGGAGGTGGCCTGCACCCACGTGTCCCGGGGCCCCTGGAGAGGACTACAGCACCATGTGCCTACCTTCTGGCCGAGGAAGAGGCTCTTGGTGGAGAGGATGGTGAAGCCATCGGCAGGCGTGCCCTCGGTCGTGCTGTCAGCGCTGGCCGCCTTGCTGACTTCTCCCTGCTTCTTCTTGCACAAATATAAAAGTCAGTACACCATCCACACAGGCAGAGGCCACACACAACTGGACTTTGCTAACAGGGAGGCAGCTCACAGAAAACAGAGGCCTCTGGACTACAACCAATTCTGATCAGCAATGCTCAAAGTGGGGTCTGCAGACTTATTTCAAGGGTCTGAGAGTTCAATGAAGAGTGTTTAATGGTATTTTCACCATGCACAATCTGAAAAAAAAAGTCACTTAAAGGCAATACTTTGCTTTTACAGTGATAATTAAGAATAGAAACATTTGCATAAATTCAAGCCAAGTAAATATCTCTTAAAGGGTCTACAAATCTCTTTCCTTTCCATATGTCTGTATACAACTGAAGTTTGAGAGAGAGAGAAAGAGAGAGAGAGAGAGAGAGAGAGAGAGAGAATGGGAGAGAGAAACAGTTAAAGGGTTCTAGGTCCTTAGTTCTCAAAATGTAGACCACGGATCGCAACCTTGCCTACTCCAGGAACTGAGACTCTCTTCCCTCTTCTTCATTAAAACTAGCCCTGGAGAGGATGCAGCCTCTGAAGGCACCTGGCCTTTCTCGCTCTCATGGTCCAGTATATTATGGCTGGCCCCCCTCCTACCACCATCTTCTTTATCCTTTTAATAGGACCATGTATATTCAAAATTCTAATTAAGTTGATTTCTTACAGAATCAATGCCTTATTAGTTATGTGGGGATTTTATCCAGCTCCAACCAGGGTGCCAGACCTGTATTTCCTCAACCACAACAGAACAGCCAGAGAGGTTTACACCCTGTCAGGTAGGGACTACCATACTAACCAGCAGGAAATAACTACAGAAGAATAACCATCACCCCTTATCACCCCCTTAAGAATAAGGGTGTGAACTCTCTATGAGGGGAGAGTTGAGGCAGGTTAGTATAGTGAAAAGGAACAGTTGCTGAGACCCAGCAGACAACATGGCCGACAGACCACAGGGCCCAAGACCCTGCCAAGACCTTGACCTTAACCTTGAGGTCTGAGTTGGGACTCTTTCTGGCTGAGGAGAGGCCCCAGATATTCCAAACAAGCATCAGCACTGGCCCCCACCATTGGTGGAGCAACCAATAACAGCTGGTGCCCCTCCCCTTAGCATTAGCAAGGGGAAGAATAATTAATAGCTTAAAAGGTGACCACAGAAGCCAAATCTTTTATCCATTAAAAAAATGGATAAAAGTAAAATAACAAATCTTTTTTTTTTAAAGTACATCAATCCTACTTGAAGGCATAATAAAAACCATCAAAAATGAAACGCATTGAGAAAAGACTGAAAAAATGAACAGATTAACAATGAACTGTGGGATGACTCTAAGCAACCTGCTACACATGTAATTGGAGTCCCTGAGGGAGGAGGGAGTGCAGGAAAAAATATCTGATGAAATAATGGCCACATTTTTTCCATATTTGACGACAACTACAAATCCAAGTATCCCAATAAACTCCAAGCATAAGAAACATGACAAAAACTATACCACATCATAATTACATTTCTTAAAACCAGTGATAAAGAGAAAATCTTAAAAGTAGCCAGAGAAGAAAGACATGTACAGCAGAGTAAAATAAGAACAGCAGATTTCTCATTCAGAAACCATGCAAACCAGAAGACAGTGGAGTAGTATCTTGAACATACTGAAAGAAAAACTACTGTCAACCTAGAATTCTACACTCAGTGGCTGAAAAGGGGTAGCACAAAGGATCCTTGTTCTGTATCTTTACTGTTCTGTATCTTTACTGTGGTGGAGGTCACACAACTCTACACACGTGAATAAATTGCATAGAACTAAATACGTGTGCTCACAAAAATAAGCACATTTAAAGCTGATGAAATATGAATAAGGCCAGTGGATGGTATCCATATCAATTCCTGGTTGTGACAATATATAATCATTGGGGGAAACTGGGTTAAAGGTATATAAGATCTCTGCATTATTTTTTTTTTTACAACTGTCTATGAATCCAGTTATCTCAAAAAAAAAAAAAAAAAGGTTAAAGTAAACAAAAGCACATCACTCCTGAGCAAATCAAGAAAAGAAAGGTAAGAAGTATCAAAGACAGCTGTGTGTTCCTTCATCTGGGCAATAAACTCAGGGATGCCTGATCCATCTGTCTCTTAGGATTCAATTTCATTAACATTAACTTATAAACATTTTTACTTAAACTGAAAAACAAGGTCTAATTTTGCTGTTTGCTTTAACAGTAAGGACTGCTTTGACAATTAGGTTAAATGGCTGACATTTTCCATAAATTAAATGAGTTAAAATCTAAGCTCTGATGTTTTGATATAAAAGCTATAACAGAAAAAGTGTTTTATCAAGAAACACTGTACTAGCAAAGACATTAAAATTATCATTATTTTGATTTTTCTAATATTTGGAGTGTCTCAAAGTTAACAAGGTACCTCTAAGTGAAAGAGAAACAGGTACAATCAATAATTACATGGTAAGTCTTTGTAAAACCTTTTTTGACATACTTCCCAAGAACCAAGAAAGGGAAAGTCTGCATAACAAAGCCTTTTCAAGTCAGGTGTTTCTAATTCTTTGCTTTCAACAAAACTGAAGAAATACCTAATTGAGTTAACAGCTGATAGATCATTAAAAAACAAACTGATGAAGTTTAGTTAATAGTAATGCACCAATTTTGGTTTCTTAGTTGTGTTGAACACCCCTGATTATATAAGGTGTTAACTATGGGAAATCAGGTGAGGGATATTCAAGAACTCTGTATGGTCTTTGTCATTTTTCTGTAAATCTGAAACTACTCTAAAAGAAAACACTTACTAAAACAAATTGATAGATTGCTTTGTAATTATTGGCATATAATTCAGGAAGAGTTCAGAGGACCGAATGATGTTGCTATAACAAACCCTTTCCATTTCCATTTACTTGTAAACAAGGTTTTCCAGGCACTTATATCTTTAAATATGTAACAATACGATGCCAAACACTGTCTCACTTTAGCAATAAATAAATTCATCTTTGGATACAGAAGCTAATTGGAGAAAACCCATCTCCATCTACCCCATTACAAGATGCAGTTCCAATAAAATTTTACTTTTTCCTTAATTATCAATGGTTGATCTGATCAACTGTGTATTATTAATAACTGTGGTGACTATCCAATCCTGTAGAATCCATAACATTTAGTGTTTTATATAAGAAGTATTTTCAAAATAAATTTAAATTTATACACATTGTGTTGCAGAGATCAATAAAATACTAGAAGCATTAAAAAGTATTACATTAGGGCAAGTGAAAAAAGGAAATAAAGGATCAAGGATGTGACGATTAAGTTCATGTTTAACTTGGCCAGATGATGGTGTCCAGTTGTTTGGTGAAGCAAGCACTGGCCTGATTGTTACTGTGAGGATATTTCGTGTGCTTAAAGCATCAGTAAGTTGACTGCATCTGTGGCTGATTATATCCACAATCAACTGAGGAGACTGCATCAATGAGAGAAGTCTCATCCAGTCAGCTGAAAGCCTCAGAAGGAAAAGTGATGATTTCAGCAGTCAGAAGGGAGAATTCCCATCTCTACTTCAGCCAGCCAGCTTCTCCTGGGGGAATTCCCAGCTTGAGGCCTGCCCTATGGAATTTGGATTTGCCCATCCCGTCACATGCAACAATTCTTTTAAAAACATCATAGTAGTTACATAATATACATACATACATATATGTATATATCCTCTTGTTTGTTTCCCTAGAGGACCCTGACTAATACAAAGGAGAAAAAGAAATGAGCTCAGTTGGGTATTTTTTAAACGGGTATGGTATATCAAATGATTGCAGTATGATTTCATTGGACACATTTAAATGAATGATGAAAGTTTCATTTTTAAATGGCAATATTTACAATACACCAAAATTACCATTTGCAGCTATTTAGATTTATTATGAAAATTTTAGCTGTCAATTTTAGTGTGTGAGATAAAGACTTTCAAAAAAATTTTAGGAGGTACATAAGCAAAAAAGTTTAAAAACCACCATGCACACAGGACATGCTCAGGAAATGTGTGGGGATGGGATGTAGTTATTCAGCAAGAGGAATAAACAGAAAAGGATTTAGTGCTTTCTCCGAAGGATACTTGGATTTTAAGAGGCAACGAAGTCCTGAGTGATAGACGTTCAGGCACCTGAGAGTTGGAGTTACTTTTATTGGCCGAGCGCTTCCCTGTGCCCCTGATATAACAAGCCAGCTGCCACCTAAGCAGCCAGGTTATAAGGTTTAACCTGGTGATTTTCAGCAGTGTTCATTTGCTTGTGGCCTCCTCTGTTAAAGCTGTTGCTCCCACTCTCCCTGTACTGGGTAGCAGAAGTGGACCTTGGTCACAGGACATAGAAATGATACATGTCTGCACTCTGAAGGTTGGTGTTTGAGTCCAAGCTCTACTTGCTGTGTGACCTTGGGAAAAACTGCTCTCTTCTCTAAACTTTAGATTCCTCACCTGGAAAATTAGAATGAGGCTGGAGAATTCCTGTTAAATGAGTGGCCAAGAATGAAAGCAGGAAAATACTGTACAGATATAGCCATTCCTTCCCGGTTCACTCTAGCCTGTCTACTTGGCAGATGGCTTCTGCCTCTGCCCGTCAAGGTTCTTGCACCACATGACATGGGGTTCACAAGATGAGTCCCGCTGTTTTGTGACATGTCACTGCATCACAAATATAATGGCTGTGCCTGAAGTTTCATAAAGCCTGTCATTTGCAAGCATGTTCCTTACTGATTTTTTTTGGTATTAAAATACCCTTTTATGAAATGATGATACTAAGTGGTAAATTCTTTCCAGATCCCAATTTGGGGATGGGGAGTATTATTAGCAAATAATCCTGTTTGTCTATTTCCAAACTGACTTGCTTTTTAAAAAATTTTACATTAGTCCACAAAATCCAAACCTTCCATATTCATCCAGCTTTGAGCAGCAGAAACCCATAAGGTCGGAGTCAGCTGGAGGACATATTTAAGAACTGTAGAACTCAGGGTCCAAAAAGCCTTATATGAAATGATCAACCCAAGTTTACCTATACCTGGTCTCATTCTTTGTGTAAAATAATTATTAGCACATGATGTTTGAACTCTCTGAAATTTTACTGAAAGGGCAGCAAAATTTTGTAAGGATGACACCTTTTCAAAAGAACTAATTCTCTTCTTTGGCATCCCTTACCATTAAAAAATAACATTAAGTACTTAATTTTCAGTCTAAATGTTTATCCCTCAAAAAAGAAAGAGGCACTCTAGCAAAATCATCTCAGATTCTCAGGCAGTGAGAAACAAGAATATCTTCACAATACAAGAGGCTGATTTTCATAGAGGGAGTGGGGTGGGGTTGGTTGATGTGGGTTTGTTTTTAATAATCCTAGGTGAAGTAGTTTTTTAGGCAAAATTTTGGCAAAAACTATCTTCTTAGAGATGCCCTAAAAATTATCCTATGGCTCCTAGTAAATACTCTGCCAGGGGGTCTTAGCCTGGGGAATTTCTTTACCTGGAGGGTTGTGGCATAAATGGTTTCCTTTGAATCTTACGTATTGTATTTTATGCATTTGACAACCTTATCCTGAGCAGGGATCCATGGTATGGAAATGTTAGAACCCCACCTGCAAGCGCTCTTCTAGGAGGAGCCCATCAAACCTCCTCCCTCAGCCCACGAGGGGGCACTGGCTGTCCCCTGCCTGACTGCTCTCCTCTCAGTCACTGCAGGACTGGACACCTTACTCCCTGCAGGTTTCCAAGTGTCACCTATATAAAATACCACCACCCACTCCATCACTATAGGCCCTTGGCTCCACTCTATTTTTTTCATAGCACCTACTCCCTCCCATCTTCTGGAAAGAAGCTGTCTCCCCTCACTAGATCAAAGCTCACTGAGGAAGGGCAGGGACTTGCTGTTCTGCTGTATCCCCAGTACACACCTTGAATAGTAACTAGCACATGTGGGCTTCAATATTATTGGTCAAATGAATGAATGAATCTTCCCTTAAACAGCTAGTGTTAAATGTTAAATCATGAGGTGGCTTTTGAAATTTCTTAATGGGGTAAAATACTTTGCATGTGAGCAATAGCCATCAAAATTTAAAACAGACCTATTCTCTGCCTCAGCAGTGGTTCACTTTGGGGAATTTACCCTACAGATAAACTGGCACGTGAGCACAGGGACTCATGTGCAAGGAAAGTCATGTGCAAGGATAGTCACTGCAGCACTGTGTGTCACAGAAAAGATTAGAAAGAATCCCCACATCCATTCATAGAGGACCAGTTACATTGTTTTCTGTATTATATAAGTACAGCCACACTGTGAACTACTAAAGCAGCTCTATATGCAGAGAAATGGAAGAATTGCCAAGATAATAAATAACAGCAGCAGCTTACATTTGTGCCAGATACTATTCTTAAGTACTTCACATGAATTCTCATTAAGCCTCGTAACCACCCCATGTTATATCCCCATTTTACAGATAAGGAAACTGAGACACCAAAAGAAGTTAGGTAACTTGCCAAGATCATGCCAATAGGAAATGGCAGAATTGTAATACAAAGCCAGGTGGCTGAGCTCAGAGCTTGCTCTCCTAACCACTATGCCATATAGCCAAAACTGTGGGTCATGTGATTTATATACATAATTTTAAAGTAGGTAGGATCAGAGAAGGATGTATGTATCTATATACTTTTAAAAGCATAGGCTTTCTGAAAGATTTGCACAAAAACTTATTACAAAGATTGCCTGGGGGGAAGAAAGAGCGAGAGGACTGTTGTGGGAATGAGATTTCTTTTTACTGCATATTCTTATGCACTGTCCAAACTCTTGTGCATATTACCTTTTCAAAATCACATTATGCAAATATTCAGAGAGAAAGTCATTGAATTGTAAGGCTGTAATGAACCCATCCATCTTATGGGAGGGGGAAACTGAGGCACGGAGATGGAGTCAGGCTTGCCAGAGGCCACCCAGGTAGGAAGGAAGAGCTCAGGGGCACAGCCAGGGTTCCGGACTCCTGGCCCCTCATATGTTTTGTTGCCTGTCTCTAACGGTTTCCACTATAGCTGACTCAGCTGTCACAACTGGAGATTTTCAAAACCTTCAAATTATATAGAATTGGGGGGGAAATTATGATTTGGAATTCAAGTGTTGACACTTGAAAAATACCAACTCCCTTTCACTACAAGTGCTTTAGCATGTTGCTAAGGCTTTCCCTGCATGTCCCTGGAAAGGTTATTTTCAGAACATTCCACTTAAAACTGGAAATGCAGGGTTCTCTGCTGTTTCTGGGAGCTGACACCACAATTTACATTAAACAAATGTTTTGAAAATTAGCTGTTCACGGTTCCAATTTCAGCTTCCCCCAGGGTTTAATGTTAGCCAAATACTGGTACAGTAAGCAGACAATGTGTTTTATTGTGTGGAAGAAAAACAGACCACCATAACAGACTTCCTGCTTTTGTAATCAAGGGAAAAGTTGAGCATTCAAGTGATTATTGGCATATGGTTATTAAAAACTCTGAGTTCCAAATATAGCAGGTAGGAGTTACACACACACATACCTATGTTTCAAGTCCAAAATGAAAAAGAAATTTCTAGGGTTTGGTGAATTGTAAAGTTCAGGAAGACATGGGGCAGAAACTACTAGGGGAATACTAGGGATAGCAAGGGAACAGGTTCCAGCCCCGGTTTGCTACCAGACATTGGTGTGTGAGGGTCAAGCTCAAAAACCAACAAGCAGCATGTGTGCACGAAAGAGGGCAATAGCTGCCGCCACAGCAAGCGCGGAAGCTAAGCCAAAGGAGGTGGTTCTGCCCCTGGGTCCTAGCACCAAGTGCCAAAGGCCTGTTTGGTGGGCAGCCAGGTCCCTGCTGTCCATTTTCAAGAGATGGAGGGCTTGGCATCTTCTTTATTTACATTTTAAAAGGGATGCACAGGCACTTTCCCCCTGCTTTCCTTGTTCCACCCCACCCCTGCAAATGTTGAAAAGGGAAAAAGAAAACAGTTCAATCTCCTAATTTTATAGTCAGCAACAAAGAGTAATGGAGCATTCTGTGAAATCTCTGCCTGGTCACTAGCCTCCTCCAGGACTTGTGAGCAAGGTGGAATACAAGCGTCTGGAAATAACTTGCAGAGCGTTCTTCAACCTCAGGTTTCTATCAAAGAGCTGGTAGTGACTGTGGGCCAAGGTGGGGGTCATGGCATGTTGGCAAGAGGAACTTAGGTTTTGTTATTTTTAGGGACCTGTTTACATCCAGAATGCAAATACAGCCTCTTCCAACTCAACTAAAGAGGCCCCACAAACTGTGGATGGGAGAAGAGAGCTAAAGGCAAAGGAAGGTGCCCCCACATGTGGACCTGATCTCTGGAACCCACTCAGAGGTGGGGCTATGCTGGGAGGACAGGGAGGGGCTTGGTTAGCCTGGTCACTCCTCCTTGTACCTGCCCTGGGAAGGGATCCTCACTATCTCACTCTGGTTTGAGCATTTGGGCTCTGTGTGGGAAGAACTTTCTGATACTCCATTATTGGATCCCACAAGACCTTTCCAAGAATTTTGTGGAGGGTCTTGCAAAATAGGGAGACCACCTTCTGCCAGAGCTAATTTCCTCTTAGGCTGGCTGGTGGTCAGAAGAAGGCTGCCTTAAGGAGCTCATCAGGGCAGCCTTGAGATTCTATTTTATTGAAAACACTGAAAAACAAAAACTTGACTGTGCTGTCCCTTGTTTATTTGCCCTGGAGACTGTGATGGCAGCTGATAGGCCAGGGCCCAGCAGGGAAGGAAAAAAAGAGTATTCCAGTTGCCTTGTGGTCTCATGCCTATGCTCAGACAGATGAGCACAACCACCCGAGGGAGGGCTGCCACCCCCTCATGCTGTGAGGGAGATGGCTGGGCCTTCCCCACCCAAGATGGAATCAGGTGACACTCATGAGAGGATCTGGCTGACCACAGAACAGATCAGCACCTAGGACCTAGTCTTCAGTCCAAGGATGGTCTCGCAAAAAGACTGAAGAATCCATCTGTTTTCCTCCTTGACAGAGACCACCCTGCTAAAGAGCAAACTGCCCTGCTGGAACACGCTCAGAAGAGAACATGTAGCTATGGCAACGCAATGACATTTCT
>PVKH010046232.1:0-10466 GCA_004027955.1 Chaetophractus vellerosus
GGGGGGGTGATGTGTGGGAGCCCTGTATGATGTTATGCATGTTTGTTTTGTAAGATCACGAAGTTTACTGAACACTTATAGTTTATGCATGTTCATGTATGAATGATATACTTCAATAAATTGTTTAAAAAAAAAGTAGCGAGTAGGGGTACTTAAACCCTTTACTGGAACTCTCCTGGGTGTTGAGTACTCAGCCCAATACATTGCTTGTAACAAGCAGCAATTTCACAAGAAAACTTACCTGGATTGTAAGATTTCTGGGGGAGCCCCTCCAATGTATATATCTGTAAAAGGTATTTTCATCTTTTCGTTATCCATGCTCTTGACATGTCGCCTGTCAACTACCAAGATCATTTTCTTATCATTGTGGTAAATGATTGAGATCTGGGAGAAATAATAGAATGTAAGTCTTGATCAACTGTTTACTAATCAACCTTTTGAAGACTATATATTTTAACTATTCTGGTTATAACAGCTGTTCTTCCATGTCCTCGTGCTTTTTTTTCCCCTACAAAATGGGGAATAGATTTTCCATTCTTACACACATTAAAACTCTTCCCTACGCAACCAACAGTTCATATTACTTGGGGAAGGATGTTTATATGGAGAGGGAGCTGTCCCAGGAAGAATGTTGTCATGAGGCCTGCTGTTTTCTCTTGTCCATTTGGAGGGATTTATGAAGGGATTATAAACAGGCGCCTTCTGGACCCTAGAGAGCATGTTACCAGATGTCATTTTTTTTTTGGTTACATAGTGAGTGGCTCTAATGAATTGGTGAATATGCTATAGTTAGAGAATTAGTTAAAATAGTCCCCTTTTATTGTAAGCCATCCTCACAATGGATATGGATTTTGAACTGAAAAGGGAAATATAGCCTCCTACTCTCTGCATTTGGTTCAATTTAAAAGATATTGAGGAGTGGATGCAGTTAGTGGTTGAGCACCTGCTTCCCATATACGAGGTTCTGGGTTTAATCCCTGGTACCTCCTAAAAAAAACAAAAACAAAACAAAAAACCAATAATAAAGATAAAATCTTTAAAAAAGCTATTATGCCTTTTATATGCTTAATACGTTGTAGATTTAAAGCAGCTGTTAATAAAAACCTAGGTGAAGTATATTATCAGTGTATTGCACATCTGCGTCAAGACTAAAGAACACTCATTATGGGCTATCTTTATAAGGAAACTGTTAGTATTTTCTAAATTCTGGGTAAAGGTTTAAAAGGAAATTCTACGTTTACTTGTATCTACTCTTTCTGCATTTAGTGGGGCTCAAAGGATAAGTAAAAATGCCTGTGTATCTATACTCTGGCATTTTCAACATATGTATGGAAGGATTCTACAGAAGTGCCATTGTCATTGAGGTAGGGGCCTTTTGGTTAATAAAGCAATTAAAAGGAATCTCAGTGATTCTTTTATTAGAAATGTTAATATGACAAAAACATCTTTTAAAGCAAATGTAATCCTGGGGTTGAGTAGATGATGGCTCTTCAGTTGCTCTCTAGATGTGAAGGTGTTTAATTATTATCCCACCTACCTCATTTGACCACCTGATTAGATCAATAGCTCTATGTACAAAAAATAAAAATAACTGTGATGATTTGTACCTCATGATATTTTGCATCATTAATTTGAGCTTTCTTCAACGTGTCTTCAAGATGCACAGGGCCATTGCTGAATCCAAAGTCATAGAACACATGTAGATAACCATTGCGCATTTCCAGACTGAAAAACATACTCTGAAGACAAAGAAGTTGTAAAATGTGAGCATCTGCTATTATAAAAGTACAGATTTAGCTAAACTTGAGAAATGACACTGTATTTTTTATTGTTGAAATTATTCAAAGACTAAGAAAGTCTCATGAAATTCTTACTCCAAAATAAAAATTACCACTACTTCCATATAGCAGCTATTTCCCATATTAATGTAACAGTTTAAGTGTTAGCCACAATTTAAAACACATGTATTTTTTGTTTTTATACTACTTTATGAATTAATGGATGAAGTTTTACGTCTACATTATTAACCTCTATGAAGTCTTGAAAAGAGAGTATAATAGGCCATATGTAGTCAACTGCCTTGTCTTCGGGCAACTTTTGAAAATTATAACAGTCCAATAAATGCAAATTGTATTCATTTTAAGATAAAAATGGGTAATATTGAGGAACAATTCCAATGTATTCTGAAATAATCCCCCCAAATTATTGGCAAATATGGATATAAGAAAAAGAAGATAATCTTCTTCTTATTTTGAAACATGGGATCTATGTAAGTAAATATGAAGTTTAATATGCACTTGGACCCACAATATCCTAGAACCAAAGTAATTCTGTAACACTAAGTAATCTACTGGTCAAGTCTACTTGTTTTCATAAGATAGTTAAAAAATAAAAAAAATTGATGGACTTGATAAATAACATATTGTAGTAAAGTCCTTATTCCATAGGAAGAGATCTCCTGTGTAGAGCTTGCATACTCCTAGCAGTGTAAATGATCGATTGGGGTGTAGGAAGAAAATATTTCAACTTCTATTTATTCTCCTTTTTTAAACTCTAAAATAGAGAAAGAAATTAACCTGCAGTACTTAATATGTAGATTGTCCCCGGGCCTTCTCATGAGAAAGAAATAAATCACTGCTGCTTCTAGTCCAATTCTCTGTCTTCAGAACTTTTATTTTGAGTAAGTGGTCACCGTCCCACTCAGGTTTAACAAGATTTTAAAAAATAATTAAGCATATTTGATTAGATTGCTTTCACTAACACTATCAACAATAATTTTCAGTGAGCAAAAATATTTCTCTATCATTAGAAATAAAAATTAATTTTAAAACATTTTATTTCATATTTATGTAATTTGTCTTTTATTTCTAGTTTTGCACGCTTTATAACAATATATCCATGTGTAGTTCATGTATATCATTTATAGATATATATTTACTTATATATAGTAAGCCTGCAATTTTTTTTTCACTGATTGGAGCATATCATTAAAATAGTCAGAAGAGCAGTGCTGAATTTCTGTAGGCACAGCGCTCGCCTAGATCTTGATGCTGATTTTCCTAAAAATTCCTTTAGTATATTAAAGGGCATATTAAATACACATTCAAAAATGTGGTGCAGGGAATGCATGTCAAGAGTTGTCTTTAGTTATTGCTGTCATCACTTTCTTGAAGAAATATCCAATTTTGCTTTCTAAACTAGAAATACAGTTTGATGACATGACACAATCAACCTGGGAAGGTACCTGAAAATATGAGCAGCAGAAAGGAAAGGAAATAAAAGAGCAGATGGAAGATTTTTTTTTCTTTTACTCACTCCATTGACCATCAGGAGCACAAGGCCATTGTCAGCTGGTGTTCGAACTTCTATGTCAAAGCGAGTCACCTGACCGAATTTCCCTCTCCTCGTGATGTCCCGCACCACAGCATAGCTGGAACCGTCAAAGAAGTAGCTGGCAGCCCGGCTCTGAGTGAAGGCCAGTTTATCTCTGAAATGGAAATGCCAGGATCATTTGAACCTTTCAATTTCTTATATTTTTCAAGTGAGGCCCTTTCAGTCCCTTCTCATGGACCTTGGACCTTGGAGCATTTAACTGAAGTCCTGTTGTCTCTACGGAAGAGACAAGAAGTATTTATAGGTAAGTGAAGTGAATTGTTGTGAATGATTTTTTGCTCTATCCTATGCTCTAAGACAGAAGATTCCAGTGAAACTCTAGCCTCTGCAATCCTAAATCAAAGATGCAACCAAGTCAACACTCTTTTTTTTTAATTTTAATTTTAATTTTTATTTATTTTTATTTTCTGCTTTTTGTCTCACCCCCTCCCCCCGCTGCGGTGACATGCTGAGTCAGCTTCACTGGTGTGCGGTGGTCTTGCCCACTTGCGGGCGGCCTGCCCCGCTTACGGGCGGCTCTGCCCTGCCCGCAGGCGGCTCCACTCTGCTCGCAGGCAGCTCCGCTCTGCCCGTGGTAGCTTTGCCTGTGGTGGCTTTGCCCTGCCCAAAGTGGCTTTTGCCCTGCCCACGGTGGCTTTTGCCCTGCCCATGGCGGCTTTTGCCTTCTCCAGCGGTCCGACCGCATGGAGAGGCCCCGGGGACCGAACCCAGGGCCTCCCATGTGGTAAACTGGCGCCCTATCCACTGGGCTATACAGCCGGCCCCTGTTTAACACTCTTAATGCTTGTGAGTGCTCAGTGCTCATCTAAAGTAGAGAATAACTGAAGAGCTTTCATTCTTTAATTTCTGTAGTTTTCAAAACTGGATTCGCCAAAGAAAAGCCTGAAAGCCTGAATATCGACCCGTACTTTGCTGCCTTTGCAGGACTGTCAAAGTCTTCAGTACTCTTAACTGGCTCTTACCTGGCACAGGGCACTGCCTTAGTGGGGTCCATGTTATGGATGTGCTTGAAGTTGTACAAGCTGATCACATCGTTGTTCAAAGTGGCCAATTCCAGGCAGCCAGCAAAGCCAGGCAGGTTTAAGCTGGCAGGGAGCTGTGTGACAGAGAAAGCAAAATCAACCATCCCTGTATCACATCTCACCCAGCTGATACAGAACAGGCCATGAAACACTGGCAGATCAAGGGGACCTACCCACTGATATAAATATTTTTCTAGGTTTCAGTTTGTGTCCACTCTATGCCTAGTCACTTAGATCAGCAGTGATTTATCAGTTGTGTATAGTTTAGGGAAGATGGGATTTACTGAGCATATACTGTGTGCCAGGCACATGCTAGTCAGTGAATTCTTGACCCAAATCAATATTCTCACCAGTTCTGTGAGGCTGGTATTGTTATCATATAAAAAGAAGAAAAATGAGTCTCAGATAGATTCAGCAATGTGCCCATAACCACTAAGTTATAGTTCTGTAATTGAAATCCCGAGAGTGACTCTATGTCTTTTTGGGCCTTTCCCCTACTTCTAGTCATATATGGGTTGTCAGGTAGTTTATGTTCTTTTATGTATGACAAGAAAGTGAGGCTGGATTAACGAAAGCAAAGGGGACTTATTTTGCATTATATTTGGCACCTGTCCCAAAGCTATAAGGAAGGGAAACAGGGCTAGTTCCATCAGTATTTTAAAAAGCTTGGTGTTTTTTCATTGCCATTGAGGAAGGCTTTACTTAACCAAGATGGATAAATATCCTTCTAGGGGTTTTCTTAGGAATTTTACTCATGGTTAGTCTTTTCATCCTTTCCAACCTTGGTCACCTGTGTTTATAATAAGTACTTTACATGAGTCTGAACCCTAAAGCAAGCTAGGATACACTAACTTTATGCTTTTGTGGCCCAAATGTCTATTTGATATTAGCAGAAAGGCCACAATCATCATCAACAAAAACATTGTCCAATCACAGATAAAATAGGGAATGCCCATACTTGAATATTTATTGCAGTTCTTATCCTTGTATCAAAATAATAATAATATGTTAAACCAAGAAAACTGCCTTACATCATTCAGTTTACATCTCAATAAAACACATGGGGCTTCATGGAGGCAACAACATAGAAAACATAAACTCTGGGACTGACTTGCCAGGAAGAAGAGCCTTGAACTCATGTGACTCCAACCCAGGGCTTGGCTGAAGAAAATATTTATGGTGCTATGCTGAAAGACATCCAGGTGGCCATTCCTCAGATACTATAACATCTGGTTTTGGAATAAGCCACGCACCTGGGCTTCTGTAGAACTGCCTTTACTACAGTTGACCCTTGCTTCACCCTCCTTTGAGGACCAACTTTGGAAATCTCCCTGAAAACTCATTTGGGAAGATGATGCTCACCACGTTCCCTGATGCCCTCCACTTGAGCAGCCACGGGAGATGTTGATTTAGGTCCTGGGTTCGAAGCATGCTAATGCTCTTCCTGAGAAGGGCTCTGGTCACCTTATGGTTTCTTCTTTGTATTGGCTGCTGACCAGTTTAGACCCCCATCGGCCTCACCTCGAGTGAGAGGGCTGGATGTAGCCTCAGCACTGTTTCATTATGTTTTTCTCTAGCCATTTTCCCCTGTAACTTTGATTTTTCTCCTGTATGCATTTTTGTAAATGGCCTTAAATCTCTTTTGTAATGTGGTGAGGCATAAATAAATATATTTATATTGCATTTTATGGTTTACAAAGCACTTTTATGTGGTGATTTACTTGATTTACACTACCTAATGACTATGTGAAAAAAATGTTTTGCTCGTTTACAAATGAAGATGCTGAGACTCAGACGGGTTATAAATTGCCCAAAGTCCCACTCACAGTGTGGTGGAGCTGAGTTTCAACCCCAAGTCCAGAGGTCTTTTTGCTGAAGTATGTAAAACAAAATAGACACTTTGAAGCTGGAGAAGCAACAGGGAAGAATTGGAATAATAAGGGCATTTGGAAATTAAGGAATATTGAGCTGTTTGAGCATTAAATAAAAATAAATTTGGAAAAAATGAGCATTATCTAGTAAAATTAATAAAATAATAAGGAATGTGAATAAAGTATCATTAAATTATTCACTGAATATTGGAGCTAGTATGTTCCTCAAAAAGAGGTAATTTTAACAAAAAAAAATGAAAAACATCTTTACACGGAAGAGACTAAACTCATGCAAGAAGTAGCTCTAAAAGATAACACAGGCTAAAATTTGTGGAAGTTCAATTGTTCAGTAGGAAATCTTTTGTCCTGAGAAATAAACAACTTTATGATCTGTATTTTTTCCCTAAAGTTCCCAGCTTAACAGGTGAAGATTAATGAAACCTTCCAAAGAAAATTAACAAATGGGAATGTGGATACATCTGTTTCTCATGGGCTTCTTTGTTGCCCGTACTTTCTGCTAAATTCATGCCCTCCCTCATCCCCGATTTTTATGCCTATATTAATTGAGAAAACTGAGTTTTTGAAACTGCTATCTGCAGCTGTAGACTAGATCCTAACTGTGATGACACACAAAAGGTACAGCAGCGGGTGAGGTGGAATTATTTATTACTTGATCTTTAACTACTAGCTATAGCTTGAAAGCACTTGTAAATGAAAAAATGGGTAGTAGAGACCATATTTTTTACCAGATAATATAGAGTCCTGATTCAGAATTCTACCATCCAATGAAATAAGCTCTTTTTAAAAATGATAATCAGGTTTTTTTCCCCCATTTCCTAATCACTATAGGTATTAAGGATTTATAAAAGCAGTCACTGTAGGTTTGTAATACATTAAAACATAGCTAGGGAGTAGATGTGACTCAGGTAGTTGGGTGCCTGCCTCCCACATGGGAGGTCCTGGGTTTGGTTCCTGGTGACTCCTAAAGCAGACAAAAAAACAATGAGCAGACATTGAGCAAAAACAATAGACAATGAGCAGACAACTAGTAAAAAAAAATGGAGCAAGACAGTGAGCAAACAACAAGCAGACAGCAAAAACAAATAAAAATAAGCAGGGAGCAGATGTGGCTCAAGCAGTTGGGTGCCTGCCTGCCACATGGGAGGTCCTGGGTTCAGTTCCTGGTGCCTCCTGAGAAGAAATGAGCAGACAAGGAGCAGAAACAGAAAGCAAGAACAACGGGCAGACAATGAGTAAACAGACAAGGGAGCCATCTTGGGGGAAGAGGAACTTAAAAAAACAACAACAGAGCTTGATTTCTTACCTTGAAGTTTAAAGGCACCCCGCCAACATAAAACACCGTGTCCTCCGGGTCCAGATCCAGCAAGGAATCATCGCCTGCAAATTCCCCCTTTTTAATGAACTTTTCCTCTGCCGTGCTACTTAGACTTGGGACTGTTAAAAATACCTTTCCATGTTTTCCTACCCTGTTGAGACAAAGAATTTTCATTCTTTATTAGCCGAATTATTTGTAGAAAATAATCCTTCCCCTTATGTCAAAATGGTAATGTTCCCTCATCACATGACTGTTGATTTAATTTAGTCACATGAATAAGCATTTATGGAATGTCAGCAATCAATGAGAAGGGGAAAAAAGATTGCATTTTGCATCTTGGAATTAATTCATGAATTGGCCAGGGAAAGATCTAATAATCAGATTGCTATTCAGAAATGATGATCACTTTTTCTAATCTTTTCTTTTCGACTGGGGTGTGGGGGAAGGAACATAGGAAGAAAGAAAGAACAAGAAAGACAAGAAAGAACAAAGGAAAAAAAATGCTATTTATAACACCAACAGGAAGACTTTGTGTGAGAGTGAGTGGATTCAATAGATCTCTCATGAAATGTGCATATAAACCCTGTGGCCATGGAGCCACCTTACCTTTCAATCTTGACGATGCTGAAGTAAGCAGGCCAGGAGCTGACAGGCTTGGAATCAAGGGGAATCTCCACATCCTTAGTTCCCAAATTATAAACGTATACCAGGTTGTCATTTTTGATTGCAAGTCCCATATACTCTTTTTTGGCCTGAAATGTCAAGGAGTCAGTTTAAAATAGTCATAGGAATGAATATTGTCATCTTTTCATCTCTTTAAAAGATAATAAGCAACCCAAACACTTGGCTGTAAACAAGAGACTCCTGCCCTGACTATTACCCAAAGCTCCTGTTTGACTGGCAGGGACTCTTCTTTTACAGCCTCCCTGTGGCTGCATCCGAGTGCTGCCACCTGTGCATGCCTGAATATACATCCTGGACACAGAGGGAAGAAATTGCAAGCTTGGGAAATTAGACGGCTGCCGGGAGTCGTGATAACATTGCTTGACTAGCCTGAGAATACTGATCTCTGCATTTTCAAACAGGATTCGGCATCACACATAAATAGGCAGCTGTTATTCCGAGGGTCCTTGAAATGCTACCTTCAGACTCCTCAACATTAGCAGTGTGATGCTGACATGAAGCAACTGCAGAAATATCCCACACTGAGAAGCAACTACCTGTCCCTGAATTACCAGTCTAGCCTTGCCATTAAAATGATCTTTATCTTTTGAGATGCCAGAATGGGAATTTGTTTGCATAGGTAGCTTTGTTTTTATGGAAGAAGTAAAAGCACCTCTTTTTCCTTTATAATACTATCCCCTCTTTCAAAGCCTCATGCTCTTACATTTTTGCTTCCAAGGTACAGGATAAACTGATCTGCAGTCCCCGTCACTTCTGGCTTCTTCATAGGAGGTTTCATGTACAGGCTCAGGGAGGTAAAGGCCTTTAAGTCATCCACACTGGTTTTGGGGTGGACTTCAACGGCAGACTGGCCATCAAACATCATGGAGACTTGAATCTGGAGTTACAAAATTGTTCTGTTAAAAGTGCTCTTCGGTAGTGGGCACATTGTGTGACTTCCCAGTTTCCCACGCTTTGCAGTGGGCTTCCCCCATTCCGGTAGGTGCTCCTGAACTTTCCTCTCCTCTACGCCTTTATTTATTTACTTGTATCCTCACTTTGTTGAAGGAAGGATTTAAGGCTGATTGCAAGAGTTTACATTTAAAGTGGAGTGAAAGAAAGCAAAAAAGGGTGACAAAGTAGATCCAAGAAGTGGGATAAAAATGAATTCCACAATGAACTATGACTTGGTTTAGGTGAGCTGAACAACTAGAAGGGAACCCTGGTTAGTTACACACTTCATAAGCCCCATAAAATTTAACCACAGTTAATCGTTCAGGAGGAGTATATAATCTCGGGGACTAGCGCAGTCAGGGCTTTCTCCCCAGGGTCTCCGTAAAAGGAGCACGAGGTGAGGGCGTAGGCAACATCCTAACCACGTCTGTGCTGTTGAGAGGAATCTATATGCAGCTCCCGAGCCTTAGGCTGCGGTTTGAAATCTGGTTCTGTTACTTAGTAGCTGTGTGACTGTGAACAAGTCACTTACCTCTCTTTGCTTCAGTTTCCACATGGATAAAATGAGGACAATTATGATAACTATGACGTGCTTCCAAGTGCCTCGCTCTGTCTTTATAATTGTAATGACAGGCTCATTAAAATGCTTCTTGTAATGATTTTCAGAAAAGCATCACAACAAAGCACAATTCAGTAAATGCATTTCTAAGAGCCGCAACTGTGACATGGCTTAGCCCCCCTGATCCCTGCTGAATGGGTCTGATTCAGGGGTGACTTTCAGAGTGTTTGGAAGTGGATGTACTGTATCTACTCACACCATTTGTGCAAAATTTTAAAAATAATATTGACATCACTAAATAATGTTGATTTTGGTTAATGTTGATTGTCAGTGAGTTCAAAAATATATTCCAAAATCCATGGAGTACAGGTATTCTAATCTGCAGTTGAGTAAAGAGCAATACATTTTAATAAACAACAAAGCAGTTTGGGATTAAAGTCATTTGTAAAACTTGAGAGTCTAAGGTGGAGGCATGTCTGCACAGAAAGCAACTCGTTTTGGAGAGCCCATGGGGCTCCAAAGATAAGGCCAAGGCTTTCTTTAGAAAATGGTTTTAGATGATTAAGGCTTCAAAGTTCTAACTCCAGGGGCCAGCTGTAGCCCAATTGGTAGGGCGCTGGTTTACCACATAGGAGGCCCTGGGTTCGGTTCCCCGGGGCCTCCTCGAG
>PVKH010046233.1:0-10416 GCA_004027955.1 Chaetophractus vellerosus
ACTCCAAGAGAATGGGGAGTCTGAACCTCCCTAATATAGTGAAATGAAGAAAACATCCTCCCTAACCTTTGGCATACAGAGCAATGAGTTGGTGACCTGGCCTTTCCCTAATCCTTGGGGGACAGGCCTGCTCCTCTCAGCCCTATGGTGCATTGACCTTAACCTAATCTCCAGGGAATGTGCTCCACCCTCTATGTACCCTGGGATAGCATAATTCTCCCTGAACATTGGGTGGGAACATCCACCCTCTTCAATCCTAGGGGAAAACTCACCCTCTCTGTACACAGGGGTGGGGATCCTCTCTTGGCCCAAAGGCATGTCTTACTTCCAGATCCCAGTTTCCACGGTTTTCCTCTTGAAATTCTTTCCCCTTCAATCTCTCCCTTCCATGTCCTTTTAGTGCAAGCTGACAGTGGTTTTATTCATACAGATCTTTCAAAACAATTGTTGGTTTAGCATGTAGGAAGCAGAGGCCCAAGCCATCAGACAGTAAGACTTTCCACAAGTCTTTCTGGATAACTACATTTTCAATCCTAATTTACAAGTGCCAAGTTTAGTTAAATTCTCAAATGGGGCACTATCATCTGGGGGCTTGATTTCCAGAGGCTTGGAGTTTCTGGTTTCCTTGTGCCCAACAATTCAGTCCTCAGCTTATCTTACTCATCTAGCATTTTGCTATAAGCAGTAAGGAGAAGCAAAGCCACATTCTTCGTGTTTACTTTGGAAAGTTCTTCAGTTAAATGCCCAGGCTCACCATTTTCAAATAGTGTCTTCCATAAAACATCAGGGGTCAATCTTCCTAAGTTCTCTGCAAAGTTAAAACATGATCCCTTTCCTCCATTTTCCAAATAGTTTCATCATTTATTTCTAAAGCATCATCTAAAATCTTTTCAAAGCACTCTAGGCCTTTTCTGTCAATCATCTCACAATTTCTCAAAAAAATACCCCTTACCCATTTAAAAAAAACATTCCAGAATTTTGGTAATTGCAAAAGCATAGCCCCACTTTCTGGTGCCAAGTTCTGTATTAGTCAGTCACAGGGGCACTGATGCAAAATACCAGAAATCTGTTAGCTTTTATAAAGGGTATTTATTTGAGGTAGAAGTTTACAGTTACCAGGTCATAAAGTTTAAGTTGTTTACCTCACCAAAGTCTGTTTCCACATGTTGGAGCAAGATAGCCACTGATGCCTGCAAGGGTTCAGACTTCCTCTTCCTCCTAAGGCTCTTTGGTCCCACCTTCTTCCAATATCAGCTGTATGCTGTGATAAGTCTCATCTCTCTTCCCGAGGTTCATTTCTTTCTGGGCTCAGCTGCTCTGCTCTCTCCACAAAGCCAGCTGCAGACTATCAGGCTAACAGCTCATCTCTCTTCCTGGGGCTCCAATACCAAAACTCTGACTAACTCCTCTGCCATGTTGTTTCCTCTGAGTCCTCATCCATCAAAGGGCCATGAACTCAACATCCTACTGATGTGGTACAATCAAAGCCTTAATCATAATTTAATCAAGTAAGAGTGAAACCTCTGAATCCAATACAATTTAATATACCCAGAGGAACAGACCAATTTAAAAATATAAACCAATATCTATTTTTACAATTCTTAAATAATACCAGACTGTTACAGCTTCTCCTGGCAGCTTATGGTAAAATGCTAGCTGAGAGAGATAAGCTGAGAACTGAATTATTGGGCACAATGAAACCACAAACTCGTTCTGGAAATTCCAAGTCTCTGTAAATCAAGCCCCCAGATGATAGTGCACCATTTGAGGACTTGATAAAACATGGAATTGTAAATCAGGATTGAAAATGCAGTTATCCAGGAAAGACTTTTGGAAAGTCTTACTGTATGATAACTTGGATCTCTGCTTCTTGCATGCTAAACTAGCAAGCTATTTGCTAGAGCTGTATGAACAAAAACACTGTCAGCCTGGACTTAAAGGGACATGAAAGGGTAAACAGCTTTAAGAGGAAAATCATGGAAGCTGGGATTCAGACATATCCTTGGGCCAAGAGAGGAACACCACTCGTGTACAGAGAGGGTGAGTTTGCCCTGAGAGTTGAAGAAGGTGGATGCTCCAGCCCAATGTTCAGAGAGAGTTTTGCCTCCCCAGGCTACAGAGAGGTTGGAGCACATTCCCCAAGGGTTAGGGAGAGCAAGGTTGACACACCATAGGTCTGAGAGGGGTGGACCTGCCCCCCAAGGATTAAGGAAGGCCCGGTCACCAATTCATTGCTCTGAGAGGGTTAGGCTTGTATGCCAAAGGTTAGGGAGGATGTTGTCTTCACTTCACTCTACTAAGGGGACTAAGACTTTATCCCAGAGATCAGGGAAGGTGTGGCCATCACCCCAATGTACTTGAAGGATGGGGACTGGAGCTCAGTCACCTCCTAGCTGCTTGATGAGGGTGGAACCAAAAAATGTCTGCTTGGCAAGCCTGTGGAAAGGATGGGTCCCCAAGAGGACCCAGGGGAAAAAAAAACATCATATTAAGAATGACTCTCAGACTTTGAAATCTAATGAAGTATACCCTGCAGGTTTATGGAAATATAGGGGACTCATGACTCATGTTTCTCTCCCAATTTCTCCTTATGATAATGCAAATGTTTATCCTTTATCTGTCCCTTTGCATGTTGAAATCAGATAAGTCATTTTGTAATTTCACATATCTACGCCAGATAGGACTTTGTCCCATTACAAAATGTATTGCTATAAACTAATTGTAATCTGATTTTTTACTTAGCATTGCTAGTGAAATAAGGTTTTTTGAATATTTTAATATCTTTTTGGAATTGAGAGGCTGGAGTGTAGCAGTTTGATATTGTTTATGAATTCAAAAAATAGATACTGGATTGTGTTTGTAAACTGGTCTGTTCCTCTGGGCCTCTTAGATTGTATTAGAACAGAGGTTTCACTTTTACTTTATTAAATCAGCATTAGGGCTTTTATTTGACCACATCATTAGGGCAACTCAGTTTGAGTTCTCACCCCCTTGGTGGGGATGAAACAGATTCTCACACTGAAGTAAACACAAAGAAGCAGATATACAGGAAGAGAGAGTGTTCCATAGACATGGCCTTGGGAAGAGAGATGAGCCTAATAGTTTACAGCTGATCTTGTGAAGAGACTATAGCAGCTAAGTGCAGAGAGTGATGAGCCCCAGGAAGAGAGATGAACCTTATGCCAGCCCTCAGATGAGATTGGAAGATGCTTGGACCACAGAGCCTTAAGAGGAAGGAGGAAGTCTGAACCTTACAGACATCACCCACCATCTTGTTTCAACACATGGCAACAGACTTTGGGTGAGGAAGTAACTTTGAATTGGACTCTTTAGGGCCTTGTGACTGTAAGTTTCTACCCCACATAAATGCCCTTTATAAAAGCCAACAGAGTTCGGGTACTTTGCATCAGCACCCTTTTGGATGACTACTACAGGTTAAAATCTTAATGTTCTGAGGCTGTGAGAATGTCCAAATCGAGTCATCATCAGAAATGCTGGCTAACCAAAGGTCAGCTGCTGGCAATCCTGGACTCCTGCCAGGTAGGAAGGCAAAATGACAGCCAGTCTGTCTGTGTTTCCTCTAGATTCATTTTCTCCCTGAGCTCTGCTGTGGGCAATCATGCATATAGCTCATCCCTCCTCAGGTTTCATCTCTTCAACTTCAGGCTGCTCCACAGATTAGGACCAGAGAAAAGGAAAGAGATAAGATGAGAAAAAGAATAATTGTAGTAATAATGAAAAAATGTAGAAGAGGAACCATACAAGTGCTAGGAATCTAAATAAGTAATACAAGTAAAAAAATTTTTTAAAAGTTACAACAGAACAAGAATAAAAATGAGGACTAGAAAAAATGCTGCAAGGAACAAATAGAGGAAAAAATAAAATGAATTAAAAGGCCAGATGATGAAAAGAGAAGTAAAGAGAAAAATAAAATAAAATAAAATAAAATAAAATAAAATAAAATAAAACAAAATAAAATAAAATATAAAATAAAATAAAATAAAATAAAATAAAATAAAATAAAGACACTTCCAGGAAAATGGTGCCAAAATAGGTAGGCAGGGTCTGACTCTCTCACAAAAAGTGGAGAGAAGGCTGGCACCTATCTAAAGGAGCTGCTTGGAATATATATATAAAACTGGAATGTGCTCTGAGTCATCTAGGAGGGTACTGGAAAGATAAAGAAGCCAAAGGAAAACCATGAGTTGCTCACCCCTGTGGTTGGAAACATTATATATACCCTGCCTGCAGGGCAAGTATCCTCAGTGGTGCCTCTGGCTCGCTGCTGCCAATGGAGTGGAAGGAGATGATCTCTGGGAGGAAGAGAGTTTTCCTGGAGGGTGGAGAGTGGTTTCTTAGCAGTGAGTTTGACTAGCTGAGCCCCCTTTGAATCTCAGAAAAGACCCTGACCCAATAGGGAGAAAGGTGAGGGGAGCTGCTCAGGCAAGCTGTCACACCCAAACTCCATGGGAGAGAGAGAAACTAGATTAGAGATGTGGCAGAGAGAAGAGCCTAATCACCTGGACTCTAGCAAACTGTAGAAGTCTAAGAGCCAGATAAGATTTCTAAAACTAAATTAATCTGCAGAGACAATTTAGCTCAGTAGAGGAATTCCCACCTTGCATATATGAGGTCCTTGGTTGGATTCCTGGGTCTCCTTAGAGAACTGATACAAAGTGATCACTGAGATTATCAGGCATCCAGCTGATACCTTATGGCAGGGAACATATAGATATTCTTTTCATTTTTGGTTTTCTTGGGTCTGTTTTTTTTTTAAGGTTACTTTTTTCCCCCTCATTTTGCTCACTAAAACCCAATACATCACCTGCAGAGGGCAGGCTGCAGGGTGATTGATTGATGAACACTAGGAGCCTGAGAAGCTCTTTAGGGGATGAAGAGGGAAGGCTATTTTTCTTGTTTTTTTTTTTCAGTTGCTGCTGTATTGTTCCTTGTTTGTTGAGTTTCCCCTTTCTTTGTTTCCTTTTTTCCTTTTACCTATTTTTTCTTCCTACATTATTTCTTTTCTTTCCTTCATGTTTCTATCTTCTGTTTTCCATTGTTTTTCTTTCATTTGACCTCTTTTTGTTTAGACTTCAATTTTTTGTTTTTATTTCTCTCTTTTTTCTTTCTGTTTTCTTTCTTTTTTACTTTTTATTTTTCTTTATTCTTTTTTCTTTTCTTCTCTTCTCATCACCTCAGCATTTTAATTCATTCTATAAATTTTTCTCTTTTTTGTCTCTCATTTCATTTTTTATATTCCAATTTTTAATTCTTGTTCTTTTGTATATCTTATGATTTTCTACTCACAGTACTTATTTATATATCCAGCTCTTGTATGGTTCCTCTTCTATATTTTTTTCATTATTATTACTTTTTATTTATTATTACTTATTATTCTTTTTCTCTTCCTATGTTTTTCCTGTTCTCTTGTCCTAATATTTTTTCAAGGGAACACAGACAACAGCAAGGATATGAAATAAGAGGAACCAAGTATCAAAAATTAACCTTACCCCACACAAAGAAACAACATAATAAAATGCTAGAGTAGAAAGAGAAGCTAAACAACCAAATAAGCACATCAAGAAAAACAGATGCCTGGAAACCAACAAAAAAATTGCAATTCATATGAAGAAATAGGAAGACATGGCCCAGTCTAATAAACAAACTATAATATGGGAGGAAATGCAGGACATGGAATGACTAATCAAGGATGCCCAAACAAATAGCATGAATCAACGTAATGAAGTGAAGAAGAAATAAAGGATATTAAGAAGCCACTCTGGGAAGATACTAAAGAACTAATACATAAAAATATAACAGATATGATGGTGATGGATGGCACAAAGCAAGAAAGAAAAAATACACTTGATGCACATAATGGCAGGTTAGAATAGGCAGAGGAAAGACTTAGTGATGTAGAACACAGTACATCTGAAATCAAACAGGTAGTTGAACAGATAGATAAAAAGATAGAAAAATCCAGAAGGTACTTAGGGATTTGAATGACAATGCAAAACATGAAAATATGTGCAATATAGATATCCCAGAGAGAGAAGAGAAAGGAAGCAGAAGGTATGCTGGAGGAAATAATGGCTGAAATTTTCCCAACTGTTTTAAGCACATGGTTGTACATGTCCAAGAAGCACAGCACAAATCTGGAAAACTCTAGCCCAAGACATATACTTGTCAAATTGTTCAATGTTCAAGACAAAGAGAATATGAAAGCAGCAAGAGAAAAGAGATCCATCATATTCAAGGGAAGCTCAATAAGATTAAGTGCTGATTTCACATCCGAAACCATGGAGGCAAGAAGACATTGGTATGACATAGTTAAGGTGCTAAAGAAAAAAACTTTCAGCCAAGAATTATCCTTCTAGCAAAGCTGGCATTCAAAAGTCAGGGAGAGTTCAAAATATTCACAGATAAACAGAAATTAAGAGAGTTTGTCAACAAGAAACCTGCCCTTCAGGAAATACTAAAGGGAGTTCTGCAGGTTAAAAGATAAAAACAGGAGGGAGAGGGTTGGAAGAGAATATAGGAAAGAAGATTATTGGTAAGAATAACAAAAAGATAAAAAGAGAAATTTAAAAATATATATGACATACATTAGCCTAAAGAAAACATGGCTAATGTAAGTAATTCCTTCACAGTAATAACATTTAGTGTTTATGGATTAAACTCTCCAATCAAGAAACACGGATTTACAGAGTGGATAAGGAAATATGACTCATCTATATGCTGTCAACAAGAAACTCACCTTCAACTCAGGGATGCAAGGAGGTGAAAGTGAATTGTTGGAAAACAATTTTACATGCAATCCATAACCAAAAAAGGAAGGGAATTGCTATACTAATAATTTCAGACAAAATAGACTTTAAATGGGAAACTATTGTAAGAGACAAAGAAAGACACTATAAATTAATAAAAGGTGCAATCAATCAAGAAAAAAGAACTATCATAAACATTATGCACCTAACCAGGGCACCTCAAATACATGAGGCAAACATTGCAAAAACTAACTGGAGAAATAGTTGCCTCTACAATTAGAGTGGGGGATTTTAAGACACCCATTATCACCATTAGACAAAACATCTCAACAGAGGATGAAAAAAGAAAAAGCCCCAATGTTGACTTAATAAAGTAAAAGTGAAACCTCTGATCTAATACAATCTAATAGGCCCAGAGGAACAGACTAGTTTACAAACATAATCCAATATCTATGTTTGGAATTCATAAAAAATAACTTTCTACACTATACAAACTGATTTACAGATTTTATGCAATCCCAATAAAAATAACCACAGCATTTTTACTGAACTGGAAAAGCTATCTATGGAATTTATTTGGAAGGGCAAGGGGCCCCAAATAGCCAAAGACATATTGAAAAAGAAAATTGAAATCAGAGGAACCACATTACCTGACTTTAAAACATACTACAAAGCTACAGTGTTCAAAATTGTGTAGTATTGACACAAGGATAGACATAATGACCAATGGAACAGAACTGAGAATTCTAATATAGATCATCACATATATGGTCAGCTGATATTTGACAAAGCCACCAAGCCACCAACAGGGAAAGAATATCCTCTTCAAGAAATGGTGATGGGAGATCTGGCTATCCATAGACAAAAGAATGTGAGAAGAACATCATCTCACTCCTTATACAAAAATTAACTCAAGATGAATCAAAGATCTAAATACAAGAGCCAAGACCAAAAAGACCTTGGAAGCTAATATAAGGAAGACTCTGCAAGATCATGTATTAGGAAATAGTTTCATGAATTTTACACCCATAGTATGAGTAATGAAAGAAAAAATAGATTAATGGGACCTTAAAAAATTAAAACCTTTTGCACTTCAAAGAACTTTGTCAAGAAAGTGAAAAGGCAGCCAACTCAATGGGAGAAAATACTTGATAAACATCTATTTGATAGGGGCCTGGTATCTAGAATATATAAAGAAATCTTACATCTCAAAAATAAAAAGACAAACAACCTGTTTTAAAAATGGGCAAGTGATTTGAATAGACTCTTCTCCAAAGAAGAAATACAAATGCCTAAAAAGCACATGAAAAATTTTCAACATCACTCACTATTAGGGAAATGCAAATCAAAACTGCAATGAGATATCATCTTACACCCATTAGACTGGCAGCCATTAAAATAAAGAAAGGACTACAAGTTTTGGAGAAGTTGTAGAGGAAAGGGAACTCTAATCCACTGCTGGTGTGAATTTAGAATTGTGCAATCATTGTGGAAGACAGTTTGGTGGTTACTCAGGATGCTAACTATAGAACTGCTGTATGATCCAGAAATCCTGTTTCTGGGCATATATCCGAAGAATTGAAATCAGGGATATGAACAGATATATGCACACCAATGTCCATAGTGTCATTGTTCATCATTGCTAAAAGTTGGAAGCAACCCAAATGTCCCTCAAAAGATAAATGCATAATCAAATTGTGGTATATACATACAATGGAATATTACTCAGCTGTAAAAAGGAGTGCAATATTAACACACGAGATAACATGTATGAATATTGAAGTTAAGAGTGATGTAACCCAGGCAGTGAAGGATAAATCTTACATGACCACATTGATATGAATTAGGCAAATTCAGCAAACACACAGAGCTAGAGTCTGGAAGATAGGTTTACAGGAGACAGAAATTGGGTACAGAGTTGTGAGCCAATGCCCATATTGGCAAAATCTTTAATAAGTTGGAAGGGTGTAGTTATGCACTGGATGGGCATGACAGGGGTGCAGTGATGCTATTGAGTTTAGTGGAACTGGTCTGTGAAGAGTGTAAGGGTAGGGGTGTTGAGGTAGACTATCCATGGAACTGGGGGAAGGGTCTGGGGAAGGAGCAGGTGAACCCTGAGGATTTGCAGGTGTGTGATTAAAATTACAATGTTTGGATTGTTCTTTTGGGAAATATGACAGTGGAGAGTTACTGGTGTAGGGTATTGGATGGAGGGGACAGGCTTCTATTGAATATGTAAATGTCCATCTTGTCATAGACTGCCATAGCAGCAGATGGAGACCCACAAAATAAACAGAAAAATATTAAACTCCCATCCTGGGGAGTCCTGCAGCATTCTCAAATGGAGGGGCAAAGGTCTGCTAAGAACATAGGCAGTGCTTAATAAAAGAAAACAGACCAATATGTCAAGCCCTCAGTATTACTACAAGTACCTATGAATCTTATTCTTCAAAAAGTGAAATTTACTGGTTGCCATAGGTCCCGATTGGAGGGGGAGAGAAGAAAAGAATAGAAGGAACATAGTATGTTTTGGGTCTGTTAAAACTGTTCTGCATGATCTTGCAATAATGTATACAGGACATTTTTTATTTCATCAAAGTTTATTAAAGTGCATAGTCCAAAATGTAAACCATAATGTAAATCATTGACCATGGTTCCTAGCAATGCTTCAATATTTGTACAAAAATCAATTGTAACAAATGTACCATCCACATGTAGAGTGTTATTAATAGGGGAAAGGGATAAAGGGAGAGGATGTTGGGTATATGTGTATTCCCAATATTCTGTACATGACTTTTCTGTAATCTAAAGCTTCTTTGAAGATAAAATGAAAAACAATAAGTCACTGGGGGAATATATGGAATAAAATGTCAGTGTACATAGAAGACAGTAGATATTACAGTGTTGAAAGACACAATGTAAAAAATTTTTTAATTATTTCAAATTTATTCAATTTTTAAATTTTGTTATTTTTAAAACTCATTATTATTTCACCTTCTCGTTAATTTCAGTTGGTTATTTTCTTGGTTTCATTTTTTGAAATAGTTTTGAATCACATAAGGGTCACAACTTGTGGCAGGGGAAGATCACTGATGTGGGCTGTCAATGATGTGGGATGCATGAGAGGAAGTTCACTTGAGGCATACTGCTAAGGCTTTAACTGAAATTTTCTGATAATCAATTAGAGAAGCCCTAAGAAATTAATACTGATTGCAAAATCAGATACTACCCCTCCTCTGGAATTAGTGGTATTGTTTGTTGAAGACGGTAGTTATACATATGTTAAATGGTCTTTCTGTAAAATGGTTTAGTGTAGATGAGAAAAAAATGTTTGTTTCTCTTTAAATTCCCACAATAATTGCTGCCCTTGTAACTGTTCTTTATAGAGAGGGTTGAATCCATGGCCATCCTTTAAATTGGTCCCTAAGGAAACTGTCAGATACATCAATATGCACAAGCCATATCATTGGAATACAGGATGCTTATATTCCATCCTGATGTCAGCAAGCAACACTAGTTACACAGGTTTCTATTTCTATGGAGGATGGTGGTGGTAACTGCCAATATCCTTTCAAGTTTACAAGTATTTGGTAAAATAGTGTTTGACTAAACTCCATAGATCTAAAATAGATAATTTTTACAGTATTTT
>PVKH010046234.1:0-10426 GCA_004027955.1 Chaetophractus vellerosus
TTTGTCTAATTCCAAAACCTTTCCTCTATAACTTATAAGCATGTTTTTCCAGAGCTTTAACTTTTAGAAAAGATTCAGCTTTTTAATGGCATCTGAGTTAAGTTTCTTTTCTCAAGACAAAGTGCATACAGTCATGTAACTATAACACTTTATTTAAACTACCAAGCACAAGCTACTGGATTTGATGAGTACTAACATAAATTCAAAATAAAGGAGAAAAGAATATTCTTATTTTATAAGTGAGTAAGCTACTGTATGATCTCTCTTGGGGAAAATCCAATCAAGGTTCTATAAGTCACCAAAGGGAGTACATATCAGAGAAGACTCCAAACTGTTCATTCTTTTCAAGTAATATTTCCATACCCCAGCCTGGGGTTCAAGGGGACAGGAACAAGATGCATGGCTGGGAGAGCTGGAGGCTGGAGGAGAAAGGCAGGCCTCAGAGCCTGTGAGGGCCGCTGAAGAGAAAATCAAAGAGCCACCCTGGTAGCTTTGTTTTCAGCTATGAGAGGCTTTTTGAAGTTTACTGGCTGGAATTAAACTCCCCAAACATCCTCTCAGCCCACCCCACCTCCACATAAACATACTATTTACTTACTTCTCTTGGCTCTCCCATATCTGACAAAACCAGGGGGAAGAAACGGGAGGAGCTTCCAGGTGTCCTGCTCTGAGGGATTAGAACAGCTCAGGTTTCAACTCACCACCATTCTAGCCATGTATTCGTTCATACTGCACCCATCACTCACCCTGACAGGCATGCCTTCCACCTTTTGTGTCTTCGTGGGAGGTGTTTATAAATAAGGGCACCTGTCTGTGAAAGGCAGGCATCCCCAAGAGTGGCCAAGGAGACAATATAGTACATGTTTGGGGAGTTTCTGTTCCTGAACTTTCCAACAGCTGTAGCTGCACTCTTTAGGCTTTTGTGAGGTTTTGTGTTGAGAGAGAGAACAGGTTCCTTGTATTGGAAACACATCTGCAAACCTATCACATTCTATGGCAAATGAACCAAAGGAAAACATTTAATAGCACTTGGAATTCTATCCCTTCTCCTTTAAGGAAGGTTAAAACATGTTGGTTAAATGAAAAGTTTGGATGAAACTAGATTCTTCTCCAAACACAAAAGGAAGTTATACTTCAAGCATTTTCCTCCTTGGATTTAATCATGAATATTAAGTATTGGTACCCAAGTGCCAGAGTAACAAACTAAAGTAAAGACCACCCATCAACTTAATTCCAAAGGCTTATTTCATGTAATTCAACCTCCAGTTATCTGAGGGTGAACAGTACTATTCACAACTGCCCATAACAAAAGCCAAAAGGGTTTATGGCAATTTGACCTTTGTATTTTTCATCAGTTTATTTTCAGATAGCTGGGAAAATATTTTCCACTTGTGTTTGATGACATGATTTTAAAAGCATCTTGACTAATTTCTCAATTAGCCAGGATCACCCAAAATGCCACTCATATTAAATCATGAGCCAAAAGGGCCATTATTCAGTGATGAAAAGTTTAGCAAAACATAATTTGAAACCAGGAAGCCACAAGATCCTAATTCATAAAAGCAATTGACTTTCTCCTATATTTGTAGTATTCACTACATATCAATATCATTCCTTTTATTTGATGGATTTTATTCTATTCAGGTCTAAACTCTCCAACCCTCTCCTGCCAGCACCAACACCCCATCCCCTCCCTCGCCATTTTACATGGCTCTGAAAGACTCTATCCTTTGTCATTTCAAAGGCTAGAGTGCACCCCTCTTTCCTCCTGAAAACAAGAAACCACAGATGTTTTAGTTCAAAGATCTGTGATTAAAATCATTTCTGCAACTGAGACATGATGCCAAAAGCAAAAACACATTCTTAATGCATTGTTTGCCTGGAAAAATAAACTGCATTACAGGGAGGAATGTGGAATAAGGTAATCATGCAAACCCAGAGGCATAAGCCACTTAAACTCCTTGACCTGCATCAAATGTTGACAATTCTAACTTTTCAGTTCCTAGAGGAATTTCTGGGACACATTTGCAACATTGCTTAAAGGTTCTGCCACCTAGTGGAAGAAGTAAATAAACTAGACCTCTGGTAATCTGCCGGATGAGGAGAGCCTGAGGAAAACAGCTCTTCTGATCAACATAACTTCCCCTGAAAACCTATACTGGATTTAAAATTGATTTTCATAAAGTGTCGAGATTAAACAAAATGGATCATTTTACTCTTCCTTGTTCAGATGCATCGCATTCAAGACTAGAAAGATCTCTTGAGTTCAAGTCTTCAGAACTGTAGGTGGAATCCACAAACAGCTGACTGTAATCGTTCTGTTAATCTGCTTTGGTTGCCAGTTTGCAAAATGAAACCTTTGGAGTTAAGAAATAAACCAAATCCATACCAGCTTCCCCTTGTGGAGGGCACTCAACTAGTCACTTAATCCTCCAAAGGCTCAGCAGGAAGAGTCTTCATGGAAGGGATTTGTTTATTTGGCTGGGGAAATATTCTGCCTGAACAGGAAGGTAGATCATTAGCGGCCAAACCTCACAGATAGCCACTAAATTTCTGAGAAAGCTTCCTGATAAGAAGGAACTCCCCAGAAAGCTTTGTGCAAAGTACCATTCTTGAAAAAGATCAATAATACATGGTTGGTACCAATGGTCCCGACAGATATGTTGTGACAGCAACCAGTTCCTCAGTAACCTGAAAGAGTAGCCTTGCCTCCCTGACTACCTAGTAGAGGAAATAGAAGAATCCGTGATCGACAAGATCAGAAATATTTTGGGACTACCCCATACTGTAGATGGACATGCTTCTGTGACACAGGTCACTAAACACACTTATCATGTGCCAAGGACTATTTTAGATGCTTCTCTGTCCTGAAGAAATGCAAATGGTACTAAGCAAATGCCTACTAGCTCTTTCTCAAAGTCCAACCCTATTCAAGGGAAGCAGCATTTGCTTCTGGTAAGAAAATTCTGACTCCACACTCCACTAGTTGTATTGTGGATTGAATCATGTTCAAAGTTCTAAAAAACAAAAGCATGTTCAAGTTCTAACACCCAGTCCTGTGGATGTGAAACTATTGGTAAATGGATCCTCAAAGATCCTATTAAGACGAGGACAAACAGAATCAGAGTGGGCTTTAATCCAATATGACCTTATAAACAAAGGAAATTTGGACATGGTAGGAGGAGTGAGGAGCAAGCAGAAGAAGACAGATTACCATGTTATAGGCAGACTCAGAGACTGACAGCAAGTCACCACCAGAGTGCTACGGACTTTGGGGAAGGAATAGCCTGCTGACACCTTGATTTTGGACTTGTAGCCTCCAAAACTGTGAGATAAATAAATCCCTGTTACTTAATCCAACTAGCCTATTGCGTTTGTTATAGAAGCCCCAGCAAACTAAGACAAGTTGTACCTTTGATGCCATCTCCTATCACTGGGATAAATGATCTACTGACAAACACTTCCGAATAAATAATTTACCAATGAACATTTGTGAGGTTTAAAGTAATATATTTTAGAAAATGCTTTGAAAAGAGTTATGAAAGAGTTTCCTACCACTCAATATTCAAGAATTCTGTTTTGTGTCTTTATCCAAACTTTCCATTATTTGTTCAGCTTTTTAAAAAACCAACAGCATTATTTACTGACCTAGGTTTGATTTCACAAAGTATTTATTTCATAATTTAAGACCAAAATGTTTCTCATAATTTAACTATGAGTATTGTTACATTCAAAAAGGGTTTTTTCATTGGCCTACAATAAAAAAAAAAAAAATTAAGGCTTTCAAGTTTTGAATACAAGAGAACCATCAAAACCAGTTCAAGACTTCCGGTCCTTGGTGCTGCCGCCGCGCCTGTCTCCTGGGGCCGAGGTCACCAGCCTCCCGCCCCGCAGGAAGCGGGCCTCTGACGCGGGCAGTCCGGCTCTCGACCGATTGAGGAGTCACGGCAGGCTCTAGGAGGCAGTACAGGGGAAAGGCAGCAGTAACGCTCACTCTAGCGAGCAAATTGAAGCGGGATCACGGTCTTAAAGGGTCCCGGGCAGCAGCCACAGCTTCAGACTCCACTCAGAGAGTTTCCCTGAGGAACAAGCTGCTTGTTAAAAAGGTGCAGAACTTGAAGCTAATTTACCTTGTACATGTAAGCAAGGTAAATTGTTCGCATCCAAACAAGCTTCATTGCTTTCAGCTAACAGTACCCCCAGATAAGGGTTACTCCAGGGTGGAAAATTTCAGTTTGACACTGAAGTTCCTGCTGTGTACAACATGGTGCCTCCCAAAGTGAAATGCTTGACCAGAATTTGGCACCCCAGTATCACAGAGACGGGGGGAATACGTCTAAGTTTACTGAGATCGACGGCACTGGCTGGGCTCCCACGAAGACATAAAAGGATGTGGTTTGGGGATTAAACTATTTGCTGATCTTTTAAATTTTGATGATCCACTGAATATTGAAGCTGCAGAACATCATTTGCAGGGCAAGGAGGACTTCCCAAATAAAGCTGAAGACTACCTTAAGCATTATGCTAGATGATAACGAGGAGAAGCTCGCAGGACCACTGATTGCATGTGATAGCTGTGTCTCTCTGATTTAAAACAACAAGGTTAACCCTCCTCTCCCCGACCACCCACACTGGATTTTTCTAGTCCATGGCCACGTTGTCCCCAGAAGAAACGCTGCCTGACTGCCCATGTGGGGAGGGGAATTCAAAATAATACAGCCAGAAAATGTGTTTTGGGTTCTGGAGAGTTCTCTGCTTACCTTCACGTTTACTTTTTCAAAACTGTACTGGCTAGGTTGTCGGTGACGTTCTTGGGAAGTTTTAATGAACTCAGAATTGAGGTTAGAGCTTGCTTACCCCTTTTCAAACAAGTCAGTTTCCCGCACAAGTGATGCTGATGACGTGTTCCACGTGTTTTGTGTAACCGCAGATTGGCAATAAGGAGTTCGCTACAAATGGGGATCCAGGCAAATTCTCTTAGCTTCTTCCGGAAATTTTGGCCCTGCCTAGATGTCCGGAAGCTTGCCAGAATGCTTAGAATCGTTTACTGTATATCTCTCACTGAAATGCGTATTTTATTTGATGTAAGTGTATTTTGGAACAGAAAAAAAAATTCCAAATAAAATCACTATAGTCCTATTTCCAAAGAATGTGAAATATTTTTGTGCCAAAGAAAAATTATTGTTTTATCATTTTGTTAGCCATTCCTTATCATTTCCATGACTGCTCATATATATTCACAGTCTCCTTATATTTTTGTATGTGAAAGAAATAAATGAGAAAACAATAAATGAACCAGAGTCATGACAATTTTCAAGTTGTTTATGAGGTGTCAATATTATCTTCCCAAAAATGTTCTAAACATTTTTCCCACAAAAAAACATAAACAATTATTTTCAGATTAATTTTGTAGGTTGTTTTGGGAGTGAGGTGTGTGTGTTTGTGTGTGTACGAAGGTAATGGTTTGTTTCTTTACTGTCTTTTTGTTTTTTAAAATGTGACAAATATGCTCATCCTATTAGACATCTAAGTGAACAATCAGTTTCAAAAAAGAACCTATCCAGGATTGGAATGTATTCAAAAGACCCAATTCTCTCTGTACTTACTCTTTGAATATGTGAAATATAATTTATATTTATTTGTCCCTTTAGGGGTAGTTGGTTTAATTATGGTTGATGAAACAGCTAATTTTCTTATCTTCACAATGAAAATAAAGGGAGGCCAATTAGACACCATGACACAATAAATAGGACCTATATAAAGGTATATACTCTATAACAACGTTATGAATGTTTATAGCAACTAATTCATGATTTAGTCAATCTCCATAGGTGTACTCAAAGGAGTTTGAGGAGGGTGTCCATATCATGCCCACATTATGGCCTTGCATGTATTTTCAGAACCTGAGCAAGGGAAGGCACATCTTCACAGCCCAGTATGGGATCATCAGTGGTGGTCCAGCCAAGTGTTGGAGACTGAGCTGGGCTAGGAAAGTAACTGCATAGTTGGAGTGGAAGGGTAGAGGAATTCATCCAATAATATGGAAAATAATGGGAGCCAGATTTCTCACTGTCAAAAAGGATTTACAAATACAGAAAAGGGGAAAACTAGAATGAACCTTGTGTTGTATGATGTTGGGTTCGAATTGGAGGTACTGATGTAAACTAATGGTTATTTCGCTCTCTCATAGTTATAGAAATAAATATAGCTGTAAATGTGTATATGTTTGTGTATTACACACAAACATACAATATATAGATTTGTCCACTGAGAAGGCCAAGGAGTAATGTCACTCAACAGCAATGAGATATCTAGCACCCAGATCTTGGTTTCTAAAGACCATTCTCCACTAAAAGGAAACAAAGATGCTTGGAGAAATGGCTGATTTGAGCATTGGGGCAGGAAAAGTACAAGAAGAGTCCAGAATATCTTCTTGTTTTGGAGTAAGAAAGTACTCAAAGAATGCTGGGGACATGTCAAAAGGACATAGAAGTTAGCAAAGAGACATCCAGTGATAGAATCTGATAGAATTTGAACATCATATAAATAATGATAATTGTGGAATATAACACATTCAATAACATAAGAATCCATGAGACCATAGTGATATAAAAATAAATGAATGAATAAACAGGTAGAGGAGAAATCATTTCTTTAGTGTAAAATATCAAATAATAAATATAAAGGAATAACCACCATTTGGTAGCCATCAGAGTAATAATTAATCCAGCCAAGAAGCATCAATGGATGCCAAAACTCATGAGAGAAAGGTTAATGAGAAACAGAAAATGTACATAGTTTCAAAGAACCTCCCCACATAATATGTATTAATTACAAAAGGAAAAGGAATAATTTTACAATGGAAAAACCTCAAAGATACCACCTTAATTAAGTAATCCAAGTTAATATCATCAGTAATGGGACAACTCAAAATCATGTATTAGCTAATAGGCTGCAATAATTACCTAGTATCACTTCTGTGATATTCCTGCAAAAAAATGTATTATTCCAAATGTAATCACAAGGTATAATCACACCAAACCAAACTGAGACATTTTACAAAATAACTGGCCTGTAATATTCAGTGGTAAAATTGGGACAGTCAAGGAAATGCTGAGGAACTGTCCCAGAATTATGAGTTTAAAGAAAGATGGCAATTAACTGCTACATTTAATCCCAGATTGGATCCCTTTCTTGTAAAAGACAATATTGGCGAAAACATGAATAGGGCCTGTGAATTAGATGGCAGTAATGTACCAGTGTTAATTTCCTGATCTTGATGGCTATACCATGGTTATGTAGGAGAATGTCCTTGTTTTTAGGAAATGCACACTAAAGTATGCAGGATTGATGGAATATCAAGTTGGAAACATTCTCAAATGGTTCCGAAAAAGAAAAGTTCACTGTACTCTTCCTGAAAACTTTTATGAAATAATTTCAAAATAAAAATTACTTTTGGGGTGATGTCAGCAAAAATGGCAAAGTAACAACCTCCAAAAATTCTCTTCTCTGTAACAGCAACAAGAAAAATGGCAAAAAGAAAAGACTCGAACAACCTTCCCACTCTTCAAATTAACCAAATGCTTGCATTAATCTGGGGAGCATTAATTTTTAAAAAAAATGACTGTGTCTCAGTAAGAACAGTGAAATTAGCAGCATTTTAACTTGCCCTAGTTCTCTCCTCTGCTTTCCAGCTCCACGGTAGCCTTGAAAACTAAAAGCTAATATTTGCAATGAGCATCCAGCAGCATGGCAGCCACCAGAGGATGCAGAAGATATCTGAAACTCCATCATTATCCTTATATGACCTGCCCAGGAATTTTCTGGAAGAACTAACTTGCAACTCTGTCTGCATTTGACCTGACTTGGAGCTTGCTTGGTGCAAAAAGCCTTTTTCCCAGGGCATTTGTCAAAGCCAAGTAGAGGCAATTGCTTAAATATGTGGCTGCCTGAGAAAGTAGATAGTGGTTTAAAAAGCTTAAAAGAAAAGGTGAGGAATGAGATGTCCATGGGGATTTTGAAAAGTCCCAATTTATTCTTCAGAATCCAGAAGGTTATGCACACATGTATAACTGCATGCATGTCCAGGGCTGTGCACATTCTCAGTAAAGACCTAGTAAGGCTGTAAATTCTCACTTCTGCCTGACCTTGATGGTCTTTGCAAGCAGAAAGAAAAGACTAAAGCAGAGGTGTAAACTTCCTGTTTAAGTGTTGAAAGCATGCCAAACATGCACACAGAGTCCCTTAGCAAAGACTGGGAGATTTATTGATACCAGACAATTAAGGAAATCTCTGTACAGTTAATAGCTGGCCATTAAGTCAACCAAGAATTAGTTCAGAAAAGTCACTAAACAAAGAAACAACAACAACAACAAATCCTGGGTACAAGAGATTCGGATATCCTGAGCTGCCAAATTATATTGTCTAAAATATTCAGTGTGCAAAAAAGAAATTAAGAGACATGCAACAAAACAAATATATATGGCCCATTCACAAACAAAAGTAATCAATAGAAACTGTGCTTGATGCAGCTCAAATTGGACTTACTAGACAAAGATTTTAAATCTGTTATTTCAAATAGATTCAAAGGACTAAAGAAACCTTACTTAAAAGAACTAAAGGAAAGTATTAGAAAATGTCCCACCAAACAGAGAATATCAGTGAAGACATAGAAATTATAAAAAAGAGCCAAATAGAAAATCTTGAGTTGAAAAATACAATAACTAAAATGAAAAAAAAAAATTTACTAGAGGGGCTCAATAGAAGATTTGAGCAAGCTAAAGAAAGAATCAATGAATATAATTATAGATCAATTGAGAATATCCAATCTGAAAGAATATCCAGAAAGAAAGAATATCCAGAAAGAAAAAGGAATGAAGAAGAATTAAGAGTTCCTCACAGACTGATAGGACACCATCAAGTGTACTAACAGATCCACAATAGGAATCCCAGACAGAGAGAAGAGAGAGAAATGGTAGAAAGAAGACTTGATGAAATAATGGCTGAAAACATATAAAATTTGATGAAAACCATTAATCTACACATCCCAGAAACTCAAAGAATTCCAGATAGGATAAACACAAAGAGATATATCCCTAGACATATCATAATTAAACTGTAAAAAGACAAAGACAAAGGAAGAATCTCAAAAGCAACAAGAAATCCTCATGTACAAGGAATCCTCAATAAGATTAATGGTGACATCTCATCAGAAACCATAGAGGCCAGAAAGCAGTCACATGACATTCACAGTGCTGAAAGATTAAAAACAAAACCAAACAAAACCACCAACCAAGAATTCTATGTCCAGCAAAACTCTCCTACAAAAATGAAGTAGAGAGGAGGATTGTGTGAGGGTGGGGATTCCAGGATTCAGTACATCCACTAAAACAACTATTGGACTGGTAGGAACTGTCTGAATCAACAATTATGAAACTCTGAAGTCTAGTGGAATACTGTGCAGATCCAGAGAAGAGTTGGAGAAAGAGGTTGGTAACCTGACATAAATAGCAGCTACCATACATCCCCCATCACCCAACCATGTGGCAGGCAGCAGCAGGGACTGCAGCCCTGGCTGCTGGAGCAGCTTGCTGGTGCCAGAGTGGGCTATAAGGCCATAAGCCTCCAAAATCTGGAGGTGTGTGGTATGATTGCTTTTCACTGTTTTTATGATCAGCTACTTTACATCACAGGAAGGGCAGCTCTCAGGGTAGCCACTGTTCCAAATACCATCAGACAAAAGCAGCAGAGGAGTCTTAAAGAGTCAGTACTTATTTTTTTCTCTTTTCACTTTACAGTCCCCATTTGGGTAATAGTTTAGAAAACTATATTCCAAAAGTAGTATGAAAAAGTCACAATTGACAGCCCCAGCCCTCAAAAACAACAACAAAAACTATCAATCCCAGAGGAATGGGAGAACAAGACTTCTAGTGTTATAGAACCATAATAATCAGAATGTCTACTTCTTAACAAACAAAAAAAAAAATTACAGGACACACAAAGGATCAGGAAATTATGACTCATTTAGAGGAAAAAAGAATTTTTCCAGAAACTCTCCTTGAGAAAGATAATACATTGGAGCTATTAGTCAAAGGCTTTAAATCAAGTAAACTAAATGTATTCAATGAACTAAAGAAACCCGTTGTAATGGTTTCAGAGTTTTATTTAATCATGAATTCCAAAAATACAGATTGGATTATTCTTGTAAACTAATCTGTTCATCTGGGCATGATTAAGTTATGAGTAGGGCGTTAACTGCCACATCAGTGAGATGTTGAGCCCCGCCCCTCGGTGGGTGTGGTCTCAAGTATAAAGGCCAGGCAGCAGATTGAGAGAGGCAGGATGAGAGAAGCAGATTGAGAGAAGAGATTTGGAAAAGCAGATTGGAGAAGCAGTTCTGGTGTTGGAGTGAGCCGATCACCGGATA
>PVKH010046235.1:0-10421 GCA_004027955.1 Chaetophractus vellerosus
AAGAACAATCCAATCTATATTTTTGGAATTCACAATTAAATAAAACTCTGAAACCATTACATGTATTTATAGAATAGCAAAATATAAACAGCTAAAATAAATAGCAATAGGTGAATAATAAAATAAGTTATTATAGATTTATACAAAGAAGCACTTCATAGTCCTTAAAATAGTCTTCAAGAATATTTCATAACATAGAAAATACTCCTGGTACACTATTAATTGAAGGAAAACCCTGAGCACCTAGTGATCTCAATTATGGAAAATGCACCTGTACAGAAAAAAAGCCAATGCCCTAAAGACAACGCACTAAGGAACATAAAATAAACCAGCAATAATCTCCAGGTAATGCAATTATAGTGATTTTGATTTTCTATTTTTGCTATCATTATTTTCTGAATTTATATGGAAAGTATTACTACTTTTCTAATAAAAAAAGCATTATTTAAAATCATAGTTCCATTGATATATCATTAAGCAAATTTCTGGCCTATATTGAAGTATAAGTATTAAATATAAAGTAAAACCTGAGTTCTTTCCTGCACAAAACCCACATTAGATTCATAAAATCAAGTTATATTCCCAACCTACTGTAGCAAGGCGTGGGAGAGAGAGAACCTGCTCCGTGTGTGTGAGTGTGTGTGTGTGTATGTTCACACATTTAAGAGAGGACCAAGAGACAGCAGAACACAGGCTATGAAATCAGCCTGGCCTGGTTGCTAATTCTAGTTCTATTGAATACTAACTCTGTGATCCCTATAAAATTGCGATAATTGCCGTTGTCAAGAAGACATTCTAGAATGCATGTAAGGAGTTTAGTTTAACGCCTGCCCTGTAGCAGGTTTGCAGTCATGGGGCCAGCCTTTCTGATTAGGAGAGACTAAAACCAGGCTAGTGTCAGACTCCTGGGACAGGGGTGCTGCCCGTCCTCCTCGGCCTCCTCCTCCCAGGACCCACACCTTGAAAATGTTCTCATCTGAATGTCCTTTTTCCTCCTTTGACTCCTTCCAGGGGCTATGAGGTGGGAGCTTTTGCAAGAGGGTGATAGGTGTGGAAGAAGGTAGAGATGGCGTGGCCCAGGACATGCCGTGCGGGCAGCCTGGGGAGGAAGGGCCACTCCTCAGGAAGAGCCCCCCAGCCCTGGCGAACACACCATCGCCTGCCACTGCAGCGACCAACAAGACGAAACCAGGAGGCAAGACTCAAAGGTGCGTCGGACTTTGTGGGCTCACAGGATAGCTTTAAGAATAAATTGAAGAGTACTTAAAAGCGTGGATTTTGCTGTGAACGAAGGAAGCATTTGAATTCATCAGCATTTTTAACCATGTGCACCAAAATACCAATTGAGCGTAGAATACAAATACATAAATGTTTGGAGTAATATCTCATTTCTGTATGTAAACACATTCCCAGCAACATAATTTCCCAAATACATAGCTAAGGACCTAAGGCGTACACAAGAACAGCTCCCGGCAAACAAGACTGTTTCCTCAACATACAGAATCCAGGCAGATTACTACAAACTCTTATTGCAGACGCCACAGAACTAAACCTTAAAGCACTGGATACCACAGTGCTCCATTCCACTGGCGAAGCTGAGCCGAGCCTTCGTGCCCACAGCAGAAGCAGCTCACTCACGGCCTCGCCTCCTTCTCAGCATCCGGCTGCAAACAGCCCTTTCTCCCTCACCTGGGATAATGCTGAAAGCCTATCCATCTGCCAGGCTCCCCGTAGCACCCACTGACGCCAAGACTGTGACTCTCTGCACAAGCCTACTGCCTTCCCGCCCCACCCCACAGGTGCTGTCCCCAACAGCATGCCTCCATGAAGTCCGTGGACACAAACCTCTGCCCTAGAGTCTGCTTTCTGGAACACCTGATGCGGGACACCTGAGTTCCAGTCCACATGAAATTAGAAGCGGTGCAACAGAATAGTTAAGTTGGTACCACTAAAAGGAGGGAACCTGGTCACTTAAAATCTTGGTAAGAACAGGACCGTTAAGGAGAGTAATTTGGAAGCAAAAACTATAAAATATGGGCATGGAAATTTTTAAAATAAAGCAATATAGGCCAATTCTGTGTAGTTACAAATAGCTTTATAAACCACAATATTCTCTAAGGAGCTATAAAATATAGATGATAATAAATATTGGTACTGAGATACAAGGAAATGAGTCCATTATGCACATTTAATTTATGTTTGAAAAAACAAGGAAATATGTAGTACTTTGTATATATTTTCTTCCAAAATAATTTTTATAAAAATACATAGTGGTGACACTGCAGTACAGTGGGGAAAGGACGGTGATTTCTAAAAGATGCTGGGTAAATTAAATAGTTCTATAGATTAATTAGATATTTATATGGAAATACTAATAGTCTTGACTCCTATCTAAATATGACAGAAAATATAGCTTTTAGAAGAAAGCATAGGAGAACTTCTTCATGGCCTTGGAGAAGGCAAAATTACTTAAGGATCGACAAGAAGTGCTATCCATAAAAGAAAAAAGTTATAAATAGTACTACATTAAATAAACAAATTCAATTCACCAGAAGACATCAGTAAGGAAAGTTAGGGACAGCCCATATTTCTGACAAAGGAATCACAGCCAGAATATACACAGAACTCTGGCAAATCAGTAATAGGAATCCTAAAAGAAGTTGTCCAAATGGCCACGAAGACTATGAAAAGGTACTCAATTTCATAAGTCATCAGTGAAATGGGAATTGAAACCACCATGTGATACCACTAAAATGCAAAAGACAAAAAGTACTAGGTGCTGTTAAAAATGTAACTAGAATTCTTGTATACTGCCATTAGGAGTATAAATTGGTACATACTTTGGAAATCTGTTTGTCAGTATCGACTAGAGCTGAACATGTTCATATCCCAAGGCCCAGGGCTTCCACTCTTAGGGTTAGTATTCCCCCAAATAGTACACATGTTTTCATGGAAAGACACATACAAGAATATTCATAGTAGAACTACTTGTAATAACCCCAAACTGGAAACATTCCAAATATCCATTCACAGTGGATTGGATAAACAGGTTGCGGTACATCCACACTATGGAGTACTATAGTGCACTGTTATTACAATATGGATGAGTCTCAAAACATAATAGCAAATGAAATACGTCAGACACACTAGACTTCCTACTGCATCATTCCATTCATAACAATTACAAATGTAGTAAAACTAACCTAAGCTTTGACAAGTTAGAATGGTGGGCCGCCTTGGTGGGAAGTACTGAGGAAAAGGAGGCCCGAAGAGGTTTCTGGAATTGCTGACAATATTCTGTTCCTTGATCTAGGTGCTGCTTACATGGGGGCAATGAGTTTGTGAACGTTTCTATATGATATGTACACTTTTTTTCTAATATACACTACACTTCAATAATAATTTTTAAATGCACTGGCCCTTAAATGATTAAACTTTGATTTCTGCAAAACTCGTTTAGAATGAGATGGCACTGTAATTTAGGTGGGATTAGATTAAGAAGGAGAAAGGACTGGCCAGGGCAGGGAGACAGGTCGAGTGTGAGATTCATGCCTGCTCTCCACTCCTCTCCAAGCTTCCCGACAAAGGCTTTTTGTTACAGGCTTGCAGGTTATTGAAGGGCAACTGCTGGAAATGCAGTTTCACAAAGAAAGCCTGGAGCCAAATCAGGCAGGCTTATCTGCTTAGCAGACTGGCAGCCTTTATTTAGTTTCGATGAGAAACTAAGAAATTATGATTTGGAAAAATTTTTAAAAAGGAAATTAACATAAGTAAGAATCAAGGAGTATTACTATAGAAACTATGAATTGACCTAAGAATCACACTAAATTCTTTACAACTGCTATAGCCCGTCTCGCTTTTAGCAAACTGTGTTTGAAGTTTAGGAAACTGTTTAAAGTGTAAATGTATGTAAGAAATCTCTTTCTTACACTGGGATCACAGTAACTTCACTTTCTCTTTTTCATTTTTGTTTCCATGACATGCCAGCAATTGATGAACTCTCCTGTTGTTGGTACTTTGCAGAAATTTTTAGAGTGGGTATTTCTTTACAGACTTCTTTCTGGCTAGGATATTTTCGTTCTCACGGCACACAGTTGGCGAGGTTTGCAGCATTCAGCAGAGTTACTTAGCAGTGAAAGTGTTCGGGAGGTAGGGGAAACAGAATGTATTTATTGCCTGAATTCCCAGGGCTATTACCTGCAGTTGTTGAAGTGAAGTTTATTGGAATAGTCATCCAAATCATCACTCTGTAAAGCTCAGCTTTGGTGTGAGAAAATTGGCGTGGTATTATGTTTAAAAATGAAAAATAGAGAAATCGATCTTTCCCCAAGTCCTGGGCAGTGTTACGCTGTTGATGGAGAGTTTCTATGGTTAGCTCGCTAGAAGCTGCCCTCATGGAACACTTCCCAGCAGAAACAGACAACGGCCCGCACAGAAATGGCTCTAGCCCTCTGATTCCCCCTCACGCTCTACGCGTGCACAACGAGGAGTTGCTCAGTTTTTGCTTTACTCACTGGAAACTGACAGTACGTAGCCCCTCCAAACACTCAGCGCGCCACAGCTCAGATCAAAGAGGCTGTTCTGTCCTCATAAAACAGCCCACTGAGCTAGAGTGAATATTTTCCAACCTAAGTATCTATGTCAAAAAGCACTTGGCACCTGGGAGAGTGTACATCTTTTATTTTTTCAGCTTTTTTCCCCCTGACAGTCCTCTGAGAAAGTAGGTAATAAAAATCCATGCAAGATGAATATGAAGGCAATTATATCTCACTTTCCCAAGATCTCATTCTGAGGTAAGTTAGCTGGGACTAAATCTTAGAGAGAAACCACCAAATGCTGCTCCAGGTAATAGCTAGTGGCTCCCACTCAATTACTGTCTCATGAGAGGGATTCGTTCTGTTCTCCTTTGTGTACAACCCCTGCCCACCCCCAAACTGTAGACCCCTTTAGATTGTACATCTGTCCACTCTTGCAAATAAAGAAAATGACAGTCATGAGAACGTTCACTTTCCTTGAAACTGCCATGGCAGGGATGGGGATGGAAGGACCTTATCATGGCATCAATGTATTGCCCACATTGCTACATCTTAATTTAATGGAGAGAAAGAGTTCCTAAGAGTCGAGAATTTATTTCAGTCGAGTTTGTTTATATAAACACCTGAGGACTTTCTCCTCGTGCACTGATATTGCCATTCCAAGGGTAACCTATCTAGTCACTGGGAAGAAAATGTGAGAGGACACATTCCTCCAGACACATGAAGGCCAATTGCATTTTTCCCCAGTGATATACATCTAGAAGATGGATTTCAAAGTATCGGTAACACCCTATGATTTAGGAGCACTTTACTTTTTACAAAGAATTTTCAGGGACTTCCTCTCATCAGGCTTCTGATGTAGGTAGTGGAACTGCTATCCTCATATTACGGGAGCTGAAACCGAGGTTTAGAGAGAGTATGCAATTTGTTGAAGGTCACATGGAAAAAGGGACACCGCAACCCAGACTTAGGACTGTAAGTTGGGTTTTTTGGTTCCTCCCTACCTGTTTACCTTAGCTTAGTAGATACAAGTGCTGTAAGTCAAGCCTTGCCTATTTAGTCTTGACTGTTTTGCTATCCGTGTCCAACTCTCTATCATCTGCACTTATATTGTAGGTATATTCGTGGAAAGGCCCGTGGTGCCAGCTAGCTCACTCCTACTCTTCCTCTGTACAGGAACTCTATTCTCAGCCAGTAGTCACCGAGCTGTTCCCCTGTGCACCTGTACAATTTAAGCCAATGAAAACTGGAATCTCCTCACATCCTGGAGACCAAGGAGGTAGAGCAACCCGATCAGGCTGCTTAGCTTTGGACTGGGGAAGCCGCAACAAACCCGCAAGCTTCTAAAATAGACTCAACTCCTGGGAAATAGGATGTCAGCTGTGAGAGGGCTACCTAGTGAGCATCCCTTCAGTGCTGGACTCTTCCAAAGCACCCATTTTATCTGAGTGTCTCTCTTCCCTCTGAGACACCTACCTACCTGACTCCCTTTTCCAAAGTTTAAGAAATAAACCTTTGTGTTGGACATATACAAAATGTGTCCCTCAGAAATTTGCTCAAAGGACAGTTTTGTGGACTGTAGCATCTTTGATTGTTTGGGCAATAAACTGCTCATCTGGAGACAAAGTGAATGGATATTACTATGGAAAGAGAAGTGTAGAGATAGAAAAAGAAAGCAATTTCATCTACTAAAGTTTCCTTCTTTGCTCCACTATGGATAAAGGCATTTGATGCATATATTTCTTTTTAGTTAAATAGTTCAAGGCCTGTTAAGCATATGTATCTTTAAGAAAATGATCCTATCTTCACTTCAGCCAGTTATTTTAATCATACTTCTCACATATCTTTTATTTACAGTAAGCAATGTTCAAAAAATTCCCATTTAGTTTATCACCCCAAATTGGGTCACATCACAGTTAAGAAGATTTAAGAAGAAAGAATGATTGCTGAAGAACATAAAATGGGTCAAAAATAATTCAATTAGGAGAAAAAAATGACTGGAAATGACTACAGGTAACAGTAGCTCTTAGGATTTCAATTTCTTTCAACTCACAGAAAGAAGGTAGGACTTCTTTTTCAGTTTTAACTGTTTTTTTTTTGTTTGTTTGTTTTTTGCTGTAGACATTTACTTCAGATTCAAAGGCAGCACTTTACTGTACACAAAGTGATTCATAACTGCCTTTACCCCAAATAACCTCACACAGATCTTTCAAGTGAATTACAACAAATAATCTTCTCATGGATTGTTGCTTCTCTTAAAACCCTATCTGTTCTGCTGCTCAATGGCTAAGACTTCAGGGAAAGGCTTTTTGAGAAAGAGAGAGCAAAGAAGACACAGGAAGAAGGGAAGAAAGAGAGAACAAGCCCAGACACAGAAGATTATCCTGCAATGCAGTGTATAGCTTTTTTATTGTTTCGTCTTAAGTCTATATTAAATCACCAAATGCTGGATTTAAGCAATTTTCTTTCCCAAAAATATTCAGTTTGGTGATTCAACTGACAGGAGAATGCCCTCTATTTTATTCGTTTTGTGCCCTGATGGAAAATTTTAAAGAGAATTCTGTTTTTCTCAACTCTTGAGAATCTGCAAGCTCAAATGACAGAGATTATTTTTCTAGATTGCACAATAATAACTGAATTCATTGTCATGACCTTGTGGTGCTGCAAGATGCTATACTGGCTTCTAGATCAGTACTAAAATGATAATGATTTTCAGTGCCTCTTTAGGTCTGAAAGGCATTTTTCTATATTTTAAATCTTTGACTATAATCAAATGATGTGTGGGATACTCCTGTAATGTTTAATTAGAAGACTTGAAAATGAGAGTACTCACATTGGATAAGGGAGAATTGATTTCAGAATAAGTCAACAGCATGCTACTAAATACTTATTAACCAGGTCTCAGGGTGGGGGTGGGAGATCCCTGATTTGTAGTTTTGCCAATTTCATAGGGGTGAATACTCCCACCAGGGGCTGACTTCAAGCTATTAGCTTGACATCATTGAATGCCAAGTTAGGAAGAGATGTACAAAAAGCACATCCTTATCTGTAGTATTCTCACCATACAGATGCAAGAGATATAAAAAATCTCAAGAACATAAATAATAGTAAAAGGTAAAATAATTAGGAAGCGATGACTTTTAGTATGTATTACGTTGGTTTTTAACAAAATGTATCTAATTGTAAGTTAATGTGGTTTAAGTTTTAATAATGGCTGTGTTTAACACCCAGCTTGGAAAATTCCTGAAAATTTAATAAGCACTCTCACTCGTCAGTAAGAGTGGGCTCTAGCATACCACTGATTACAGACTGCATGTGAAAAACAAACAAAACATGTATGTTAACTTATTCCTAAAGTAGCTGTGATTGCAAGGATCTGAAAATATGCTGCCTTTGATGATCTCCAAACTGCACTGACGACTGAGTTTGATTTTTGGGAGATACAGCCATGAATCAGAGAAGGCTTCTGCCCTGAAGTTCTGCCCTCTACCGAGGGCACATAACAAGAGCAAACACAATGAAGTACAAGGAGGACTCAAGCCTAAGAGTCAGGATCCAGAGGGGACGTTGACCTTTCAAGTATGAGCAGGGTGAGTGACTTCAGAGGCAGAGACAAGGCAAACGTCCATGCAAGACACACAGGATACGGCAAACTCAAAATGCACATTAGTAGACGAATACTCTTCCCATCTTTTTTTTCAAGCAAGGAGGCTGTGATTAAGGCCAGACCTTGGAAACAAATTTTATTTGCTTTAGATACTAGCTAGGTTGTTCGTTTACTTAACCTCTCTTTCCTCTCTAAAAGTATACCTAATGAGGTAATGTATCTATTTACTAAACAGCATAGTTCTTGGCACATGCTATACACTCAGTGTCAGGAAAAGGAAGAGGAACAGGGAGGGGAGGGAAAAGGGGAAACCGGAAAAGACGGAAGAAGAGGTAATTACTTGTGAGCAGATGTTCCCTTAAGGTCTGATTTCTCCCTTAAAAAAAAAATGTTTGGGTGGTGTTTCAGTATTATTTGGCAAGGTGTGAAAAGGAAAAGTAGAGCTTCTTTCAGTCTCAGCTGGCTAGAAATGTGAAGACTTCAAAGTGTAAGCCTCTAGCTGTCTATTTTTTTCAAATTTTGGATCCTGCCAATATTTCTAACCTTGTTTGAATTCCACTCACCTCCCCAAATTTTCTACTGGTTTAAACCAAAATTTGGGACAATTGTCTTCTGGAAATGGTTGTTTAACTTTCACATGTGTTTTCCCAGACAGCCTGAAAGACCTCCTGGGGTTCTTTTCGCTCTTTTCCAATGAGACAGTAAATGATTTCCAGGTGCTCCATCTTGAGCCAGAGGATGGAGTGTCATTAGCATGTTACAATGCGCTTCTCGGGCAAGTATTTTAACTCACTCTTTCAGCCAGCACTATGTGCTTTGCCAATTTGTCACTTGGGTACAATTACGTGAGTTTTACTTGTACATCAATGCAGTTGCTTGTTTCAACTAGCACAATGAGCCAACCACACAGAGTCAAATTCCTAATAGTACTTACTGCCTTTTTAACAGGAGCTGCATGTGTTGATTGTAACAAGGACCAGTCAAATTAAATCAAGATTTGTAAATCAAATTTACTGCCAAAATTCCTTGGGAAACAAGGAATTGTTTGATCTGTTTCAGGATTCTTGTTATATTCATATTGTGGAAGGACTTCCCAATCCATGTGGTCAGCCAGGCTGAAGTGTTGACGTGGGGCAGAAGCCCTCACATACCTAAAGATGTGTCTTCTTTCAAGCTCATCAGCGGATATTGAGTGCTTTGTGTTTAGCTAAGCCTGAGAAATGTCATTCTTTGGATGAAGGGAGTGGAATCTAGATATTATCTTCCTAGAAACAAGAATATTTTTGAGAGAAAATGTCTCTGTATGGGAAGGTCAATGCCTTTGGTGTGATGTTCACTTCCTTTAAAATAAAAATCTCTTTATATATTTTTCAGCATGAAATACAGAGCTCCAGATTTGTTTAAATTGGCTTGATATTCTGTCTATTTATATGTCAAATTCTAGTACACAAAGAATTATTCATGGCATGGATAGTTTGGGGTTAATGATTACAGCACTGTAAATCCTAAGTCAAATAGAGGGGAACTTTGTATATTTTTAAACATACTTTTCTGTTGTGAATTATCTTTAAGTAATTGATTTTAAAAAGGTGCACCGTGTAATAAAATATAGTGTGTGGTGTAGAGTACCATCAGTATTTTTTCAACATCAAGTATATTTTTCTAAATTGTTGACAAAATTTTTGGTGTTGGGTCCAGTATTTTTGGTGAAACTATCTGGCAACCCTAGATATTAACAACCTAATTTTCAGAAAGAGAGAAAGAGACAGGGGGAGGGAGAGATTGACTCTGAGAAGTTTTGGAACACTAAAAAAATGGCTATCTCAAATATTTGTTTATCCCTTTGCTGATCAATATGGTAGCCACTAACCCTTGTTAAGTTTAATTCAATTAATTTAAATGAAAAATTTTATTTTTTGAAGTTGAAATAAAGTTAAAAATATATATTTGAAAAATTCAACCCCTCAGTCACACCAGCCACATTTCAAATGCTCAACAGCCACATGTAGCTAGGGATTATCATATTGGACAGTGCAAATATAGAACATTTCCATCATCACAAAGCTGATGCACAGAGACGGTGGACTACACTAATTTCATAACTAAAGTACTTACATAAAGAGAAAATTGCCATAAGTATAACAAGCACCTGATGTGCATGTGACTGCTGATGGAGGATGAAGGGTGGTGGAAACTTTTGGGAGATTGCTCCATGGTGTTGCACTAAATAATTATGGGGGCCGATATTTTTGAGTAATGACAAAATCCATTTTCAATTA
>PVKH010046236.1:0-10418 GCA_004027955.1 Chaetophractus vellerosus
CCGCCGAGAGTGGTCACTGCGCAGGCACGGCTTTCCCCGCTTGTGGGCGGTCTCTGCGTCAGTTCACGGCCGGCTTTCAGTTTGCGGGTGGCTGGCTGCGCTCCATCCGCGGGCGACCTGCCCTGCCCATGGCGGCCCTTGCCATGTCCGTGGCAGCTTCTTGCCCTGCCCACGGCGGCTCCGGCCCGCCCATGGCGGCTTGCCATTCTCAAGGCGGTCTGCCCGCTAGGAGAGGTCCCCGGGAATTGAACCCAGGGCCTCCCATGTGGTATGCCGGCGCCCTATCCACTGGACTATCAAGCCGGCCCCTCTCTATTGTCTTGATCAGGACATGTCACAGCTAACCATTCTTTTTTAAACAAATCAGTTTTATTTATACATATTTATAAAGCATAAATCCATCCAACGTATACAATCAATGGTATTCAGTATAATTACATATTTGTGCATTCATCACTTCAGTCATTTTAAGAGTCATTTAAGAGCACTTTCATTATTCCAGTAATAATAATAATAGTAGTAGTAAAAACAACCAAACAAAACTCATCACCTCTCTATCTCTCTATGCTTCCCCTGCTGTCATAGCTGCTATTCTGTTTCCTTCTCTATAGCATATTTGTATTTACATTTTGTATAAAGTCTTATATATGCAATATCACCCATATTTGTATTTTACATGAGGTTTCACTATGTTATACAGTCCCATACAGCTTACATTTTTAAGCTTTCCTTCTGGCAACATACATGTCCTTAGACTTTCCCTTTCATCCACTGTCATACCCACATAATAGCTCTGTTAGTCACAAACACTATGATGTGCTCTCTCCATTTCCATTCATTTCCAAAGATTTACAAACAACTTTTCAACCATTTCTGCATAGATTAACCCTCAGCTTTCCATTCTCTATCCTCATTCTATTTTCTGGTGACCTTTATTCTAGTTATTAACTCCATGAGTTTATGTAATATATTTAGTTCATAATAGCAAAATCATACAGTATTTGTCTTTTTGTGTCTGGCTTGCTTCACTCAACATAATATTCTCCAGGTTCATCCATGTCAGCGTATGCTTCATGACTTCATTTCTTCTTAGCGCTGCATAATATTCCATCATGTGTGTATACCACAATTTGTTTATCCACTCATCAATTGATGGATCACTTAGTTGTTTTCAACTCTTGGCAGTCGTGAATAATGCCGCTATGAACATCAGTGTGCAGATGGCTATTAGTGTTACTGCTTTCAGTTTTCTGGGTATATACCTACTAAGGTATTGCTGGGTCACATGGCAAGTCTATATTCAACTTCCTTAGGAACTGCCAAATAGGTTTTAATAGTGGCTGTACCAGTCTACATTCCTACCATCAGTGAATAAGTGTTCCTTTCTCTCCACATCCTTTCCAACATTTACAATTTTCTGACTTTTCAATAGTGGCCATTCTAATAGGTGTGAAATGATAACCCATTGTAGTTTTGATTTTCATTTCCCTAGTTGCTAGTGATGTTGAACATTTTTTCTTGCGTTTCTTTGCCATTTTTTTTCTTCTTTGGACAATTGCCTTTTGAAGTCTTTTGCCTGTTTTTTAATCGGGTTGTTTGTCTTTTATTGTTGAGTTGTATGATCTCTTTATATGTCATGGATATTAATCCCTTATCAGATATATGATTTCCAAATATTTTCTCCCATTAAGTTGGCTGACTTTTAACCTTTTTTTAAACAAATCAATTTTATTGATACATATTAGTAAAGCATACAATTTATCTAACTTACACAATCAGTGGGTATTTGGTATAATCACATAGTTGTGCATTCATCACTTCAATTATTATGACAGCATTTTCATTATTTCAAAAATAATTATAAACAAAAAACCGACAAACAAGAAAATTCTTCACTTTTCAATCTCCCCATGTTTCCTCTGTTGTACATAGCTGTAATTTCTGGCTGTTCTTGCACAGTTATTTATTTATTAAGCAGTTTTATTCAGATATATTCACTTAATACATGATCTATCTAAAGGGCATAATAAATGGCTTTTAGTATAATCACAGCGTTGTGCATTCATCATCACAAAAATTTTAGAACTGGGGACGGATGTGACTGAAAGGGTTGGGTGTCTGTCTCCCATATGGAGGGACCTGGTTTCGATCCCCAGGACCTCCCAGTAAATAAAAATATAGAAGGCGCACAGGCCGCCAGGCCCCATGAGCAGGCATATTCTCTCCAATACTTGTAGTTCTCTGTCTCTTTAATAGTGGCCATTCTGATAGTTGTGAAATGATATCTCGTTGTAGTTTTAATTTGCATTTCCCTAATTGCTGGTGATACTGAACATTTTTTCATGTTTTTTTTTTTTGTCATTTGTATTTCTTTTGTGGACAAATGTCTATTCAGGTCCTTTGCCCATTTTTTAATTGGGTCGTTTGTTGTTTTATTTTTGAGTTGTAACATCACTTTATATACTTTGGATATTAAACCCGTATCGGACATGTGATTTCCAAATATTTTCTCCCATTGAGTTGGCTGCCTTTTCACCCTTTTGACAAAGTCCTGTGAGGTGCAAAAGTGTTTAATTTTGAGGAGGTCCCATTTATCTACTTTTTCTTTTGTTCCTCATACTTTGAGTGTAAGATTTAAGAAACCAACGCCTACCACAAGATCTTGAAAATGTTTTCCTACATTTCTTCTAAGGAATTTTATGGTTGTCACTTTTATATTTAGGTCCACATTCCATTTTGAATTAATTTTTGTATAAGGGGTGAGTAGGGGTCCTCTTTCTTTCTTTCGGATATGGCTATACAGTTTTCCCAGCCCCATTTGTTCAATGGACTGTTCTGGCCCAGATGGAAGGGTTCAACAGCCTTGTCAAAAATCACTTGACTGTAGATGTGAGGGTCTATTTCTGAGTTCTCGATTTGCTTCCATTGGTCAATCTGTCTGTCTGTATGCCAATACCATACTGTTTTTTACCACTGTAGCTAAGTGTATGCTTTAAAATCAGGAAGTGAGAGTCCTCCAACTTTGTTCTTCTTTTTTAAGATGTTTTTGGTTATTCAAGGCCCCTTAACCTTCCATATAGATTTGATAATTGGCTTTTACATTTCTGCAGAAAAAGGTTGTTGGGATTTTTATTGGGATTGCATTGAATCTGTAATTCAGTTTGGGTAGAATTGACATCTTAACTATAGTCTTCCAATCCATGAATTCAGAATAAATCCTTCCATTTATTTAACTGTTCTTCAGTTGCTTTTAGCAATGTTTTGTAGTTTTCTGAATATAGGTCCTTGATGTCCTTAGTTAAGTTTATTCTTAAATATTTGATTGTTCTAGTTGCTATTATAAATAGAATTTTTTTTCTGATTTCCTCTTCAGACTGCACATCATTAGTGCCAAGAAACACAATTGATTTTTGCATATTAATCTTGTATCCTGCCACTTTGCTGAACTAGTCTATTAGTTCTAATATCTTTATTGTGGATTTTTCAGGATTTTCTAGATATAGGATCATATCATCAGCAAATAGTACAAGTTTTTATTTCTTCCTTTCCTATTTGAGTGCCTTTTTTCCCCTTTTTCTAGCCTAATTGCTCTAGCTAGAACTTCTAGCATAAAATTGAATAACAGTGGTGACAGTGGGCATCCTTGTCTTATTCCTGATCGCAGTGGGAAAGCTTTCAGTCTTTCACCATTGAGTACAATGCCAGCTGTAGGTTTTTCATATATGCACATTATCATGTTGAGAAAGTTTCCGTCTATTCCTATCTTTTGGAGTGTTTTTATCAAGAAAGGGTGCTGTATTTTGTCAGATGCTTTTTCTGCATCAATCAAGAGGATCATGTGATTTTTCTTCTTCAATTTATCATTGTGGTTTATTAAGCTAATTGATTTTCTTGTGTTGAACCACCCTTGCATACCTGGGATAAAATCCACTAGATCATGATATATAATTCTTATAATTGTGCTTTTGGATTCAGTTTGCAAGTATTTTGTTGAGGATTTTTGCATCTGTATTCATTAGAGATATTGCTCTATAATTTCCTTTTTTTTTTTTTTATCTTAATCTGGTTTTGGCGTTAGGGTGATGTTAGCTTCATAGAATGAATTTGGTAGCATTCTTACCTGTTCAGTTCTTTGGAAGAGCTTGAGCAAGATTGGTATTAGATTGTCTTTGAATGATTGGTGGAATTCACCTGTGAAGCCATCTGGTCCTGGGCTTTTCATCTTTGGGACATTTTTTGATCATTGTTTCAGTCTCTTAACTTGTGATTGGTTTGTTGAGGTCTTCTGTTTCTTCTAGGGTCAGTGTAGCAGTTTGGCATTATTAACGAATTCCAAAAAATAGGTACTGGATTATGTTTGTGAACTGGTATTTTCCTCTGGGTATATTAGATTATATTGGCTTCAGAGGTTTCACTTGTACTTGATTAAATAATGAATAAGGCTTTGATTTGGCCACGTCAGTAGGGCATTGAGTCCCCACCTACCCAAGGGGGCAGGGACTCACAGAGAAACCGTACCGCAGAGAGGGGAGGTTGGAGTTTTGAGCTGGAGCCCCAGGAAGTAAACACACAGGAGAAGAATACAGAGAAGCAGATATGTGAGGAAACAGAGAAGGCTCCATTAGACATGGCAGAGGCCCCAGGAAGAGAAATGAGCTGTTGGCCTAACAGTTTACAGCTGGCTTTGTGGAAAGAGCAGAGCAGCTGACTCTGGAGAGAAACGAGCCCCAGCCCCAGGAGAGGGAGGAAACGTATCCCAGCCTACAGCTGACATTAGAAGAAGTTGGGACCACAGAGCCAAGAGAGGAAGAGGGAGCCTTAACCCTTGCAGACATTGGCAGCCATCTTGCTCCAACATGCGGCAACAGACTTTGGTGAGGGAAGTAACTTATGTTTTTTGGTCTGGTAACTATAAGCTTCTACCCCAAATAAATATCTTTTATAAAAGCCAACAGATTTCTGGTATTTTGTATCAGCACCCCTTTGGCTGACTAATGCAGTCAGTGTAGGTAGTTTGTGTGTTTCTAGGAATTTGACCATCTTGTCTACCTTTTCGCATTTTTTGGCATACAGTCATTCATAGTATCCTCTTATGATCACTATTATTTCTGTGGGGTCAGTGCTGATATCCCCCCTCTTGTTTCTGGTTTCATTTATTTGCCTCTTCGCTCTTTCTTTCACTGTCTTTCTTGCTAAGGGATTTGTCAATTTTGTTTATCTTCTTGTATTAGTCAGGGTTCTCTCGAGAAACAGAATCAAAAGGAGATACCTGTTAATAATATAAGATTTTATAAGAGGCTCTCACACGACCGTGGGGATGCACAAGTCCAGGTTCCGCAGGCAGGGTGCAAGCCAGGGGCTCCAATGAAAGTCCGATGAAAGATTATTGATGAGCTTCTGGGAGAAGTTGGCTGTCCAAAGGCAAGCTGGGAAGTTCTCTCTGAATGTTGAAATCACTTCCCCTTTTTAGGCAGTCAACTGATTGGATAAAAGCATCATCCATTATTGATGGAATCTCCCTGACTGATGAAGATGTAAACAGCCATCCATGCAGTAAACTCACTGGTGATCCAAGTCCATAAATGCTCTTGTATTACAGTTAGCCCAGTACTTGCCGGACCTATCACCTGGACACAATTACTTGGCCGAGTTGACACATTAGCCTAACCATTAAAGTCCACCCCTTGTCAACTCGGCAACCATACACATTACCCTAAACCATACTTAGTCTCTAAGTGAAAACAATAACAGACAAGCATACATATATATTTCTGCCTAATAATGTTTAACTCCCCTGCGTACAACCAGAAACGCATTAATTCCCCACAGAATAGGGTGCAAGTACTTGGGTAATATTCACTCTTAAACTTGACATCCTTAAAAATTATGACATGAGGGAACCAGCTGTGGCTCAATTGGTAGAGCTCTGGTTTACCACATGGGAGGCCCCGGGTTCGGTTCCCAGGGCCTCCTGGAGCAGACAAGCTGCAGCCGCGAGCAGGCAAGCCGCCACCGTGAATAGGCAAGCCGCTGCGAGCAAGCAAGCCGCCACGCGGTGAGCTGACTCAGCGGGATGCTGCAGCAGGGGGAGACAAGCAGACAGAAAAATGCAAAGCAGATGAATACGGCAAGCACAAGCAGCAAGGGGGGGATAGATAAATAAATAAAATAAATCTAAAAAAATTATGACATGAAATTAATACAACTTTTCATATGTTAGGGGAAAAGGTTGGGGAAGAAAACAAGAAATTCATTTAGTGTACATATACAGTCATACTCATAAAGAAACAAGGAAGAAGGGCTCATGACTTACAGTCCTCGTTTCTGTAACTGGTCACATGGTAGAAGTTCATATTTATCACTACCTTCTTCCACTACCCATTCCATGTACCCGTTACCTTCAGCAAGCACTTCAGCTGGCCGTGGTTCTTTGCCTGGTGGGGTGACCCAAACTTTCATTCCCAAAGATTCTGGACCATTGTTAGTTCTGCTTGAATTGGTTTGTTGCAATTTTCCATTGACTTTAATCACAGGGCATGGCAGTACTAGGAGATGCCCTAGAGGATCTCCTGCATTCCAGGCAAACTCTTCTTTACCCCCATTATGTAGATGTAGTCCTATTTCCCCTTGATAGTCAGGAACAATCACCCCAGCTAGCAGAGTAATTCCCTTCTTTGCCTGTTGCTTCACAGGTAAAAAGAGCCCAAAGTGGCCAGGTGGCAGTCTTAACTTCCAGTTCAATGAAATCATTGTTGTATTCCCTGGTGGCAGCATTCTTCCTTTTGGTACTAAAACCTGTAGTCCAGCAGAGCTTAAAGATGCAGGGACAGGAAGCAAAAATTTTCCTGGTGGGTCACTAGGGGTAATAGTGAGTGGTGCCACTCCCATTTCCACCCCTTGATTCCTGGACCCGTGAATCCTGGTTATGAGAGAAACAGCACCGTAGAGAGGATGCTGATTTAGAGCATACACAGCCTCCTGGAGAACATCGCCCCAGCCCTGCAAGGTATTGCCACCTAATTGGCGCCATAATTGAGTCTTCAAAAGGCCATTCCACCATTCTAGTAAACCAGCTGCTTCAGGGTGATGGGGAACATGGTAAGACCAGTGAATTCCATGGGCATGTGCCCATTCCCGCACATCATTTGCTGTGAAATGGGTTCCTTGATCAGAAGCAATGCTGTGTGGAATGCTATGGCAGTAGATAAGACATTCAGTAAGTCCGCGGATGGTAGTTTTGGAAGAAGCACTGTGTGCCGGAAATGCAAACCCATAGCCAGAGTATGTGTCTATTCCAGTTAAAACAAATCACTGCCCCTTCCATGGTGGAAGTGGCCCAGTGTAGTCAACCTGCCACCAGGTAGCAGGCTGGTCACCTCGAGGAATGGTGCCATATTGGGGGCTGAGCATGGGTCTCTGCTGCTGGCAGATTGGGCATTCAGCAGTGGCTGTAGCCAAGTCAGCCTTGGTGAGGAGAAGTCCATGTTGCTGAGCCCATGCATAACCTCCATCCCTACCTCCATGGTCACTTTGTTCATGAGCCCATTGGGCAATGACAGGAGTGGTTGGGGAAAGAGGCTCAGCATTAGCCACAGAGCGGCTCATCTTATCCACTTGATTATTAAACTCTTCCTCTGCTGAAGTCACCCGCTGGTGAGCATTCGTATGGGACACAAATAAGTTCATGTTTTTTGCCCACTCAGAAAGATCTATCCACATACCTCTTCCCCAGACCTCCTTGTCACCAGTTTTCCAATCATGTTCCTTCCAAGTCCCTGACCATCCAGCCAAACCATTGGCAACAGCCCATGAATCAGTGTACAAATGTACCTCTGGCCATTTCTTCTTCCAAGCAAAATAAACAACTAGGTGCACTGCTTGAAGGTCTGTCCACTGGGAGGATTTGCCCTCACTGCTATCCTTCAAGGATGTCCCAGAAAAGGGTTGCAGTGCTGCGGCTGTCCACATGCGGGTGATACCTGCATATCGTGCAGAACCATCTGTAAACCAGGCCCAAATTTTCTCATCCTCAGTCAACTGATTGTAAGGGACTCCCCAAGAGGCCAAAGCTGTGGGCTGGGAAAGAGGAGGTAACATGGCAGGGGTGGTGACCATGGGCATTTAGGCTACTTCCTCATGTAACTTACTTGTGCTTTCAGGACCTGCTTGAGCTCTATCTCGTATATACCACTTCCACTTTATTATGGAGTGCTGCTGTGCACGCCCAACTTTATGGTTTGGTGGGTCAGACAATACCCAGCTCATGATAGGTAACTCAGGTCTCATGGTAACTTGAAGGCCCATGGCTAAGCGTTCAGTCTCTACTAAGGCCCAGTAGCAAGCCAAAAGCTGCTTCTCAAAAGGGTAGTAGTTATCTGCAGAGGATGGCAAGGCTTTGCTCCAAAATCCTAAGGGTCTCCGTTGTGATTCCCCTATAGGCGCCTGCCAAAGGCTCCAGACAGCATCTCTATTTGCCACTGAAACCTCCAGCACCATTGGATCTGCTGGATCATATGGTTCAAGTGGTAGTGCAGCTTGCATAGTAGCCTGTACCTGTCGCAGGGCCTCCTCTTGTTCCAGTCCTCAATCAAAACTAGCAGCTTTTCTAGTCACTTGGTAAATAGGCCGGAGTAGCACACCCAAATGAGGAATGTGTTGTCTCCAAAACCCACAGAGGCCAACTAAGCGTTGTGCCTCTTTTTTGGTCGTAGGAGGGGCCAGGTGAAACAGCTTATCCTTTACTTTAGAAGGGATATCTTGACAGGCCCCACAACACTGGACACTTAGAAATTTCACTGAGGTGGAAGGACCCTGTATTTTTGTTGGATTTATCTCCCATCCTCTCTCACGCAAATACCTTACAATAAATATAGAGTCTTTGCTACTTCTTGCTCAGTAGGTCCTATCAACATGATATCATCAATATAATGGACCAGTGTGATGTCTCATGGGAGGGAGAGACGATCAAGGTCCCTGCAGAAAATATTATGACAGGGCTGGAGAGTTGATATATCCCTGAGGCAGGACAGTGAAGGTATACTGCTGGCATTGCCAGCTGAAAGCAAACTGTTTCTTGTGGTCCTTACTAATGGCAATTGAGAAAAAAGCATTTCTCAGATCAACAGCTGCATACCAGGTACCAGGGGAAATGTTGATTTGCTCAAGTAATGATACCACATCTGGGACAGCAGCTGCAATTGGAGTCACCACCTGATTAAGTTTACAGTAATCTGCTGTCATCCTCCAAGATCCATCTGTTTTCTGCACAGGCCAAATAGAAGAGTTGAGTGGGGATGTAGTGGGAATCACCACCCCTGCATCCTTCAAATCCTTGATGGTCTCATTAATCTCTGCAGTTCCTACAGGAATCCGGTATTGCCTCTGACTTACTATTTTGCTAGACAGGGGCAGTTCTAGAGGCTTCCACTTGGCCTTTTCAACCATAATAGCCCTCACTCCACAAGTCAGGGATCCAGTATGGGAAATCTGCCAGTTACTGAGTATGTCTATTCCAATTATGCATTCTGGAACTGGAGAAATAACCACAGAATGGGTCCGGGGACCTGCTGGACCCACTGTGAGACAGACCTGAGCTAAAACTCCATCAATCACCTGACCTCCATAAGCCCCTACTCTGACTGATGGACCACAGTGATGTTTTGGGTCTTCTGGAATTAATGTGCCTTCTAAGCCAGTGTATAATAATCCTCGAAATGTCTGATCATTTCCTTTTCTCCAATGCACAGTTACTCTGGCAAAAGGCCGTAGGTATCCCTGGGGAAAGGTGGGAGGAAGAGTAACAGTATAAATTTTTGGCAGTTTAACAGGATCCTTCCCCAAGGGGACCTGGCCTTCTCCTCACTGAAGGGACTCTGGGTCTGTAAACTGTCTCAAGTCTGGGAATTGATTAAAGGGCCATGATTCTCTGTGTCTGTAATTTGAGTTAGGGTTTTGTTCACTCGACCTAGAACTCTTCTGCTTATACAGATCAGAAGAAATTTAGTAGACTTCCCATGTTTTTCACTTCTAGGTACCCCAGCGCCATAACTCCACGTGACTCAGACTATTCTGTGTGCTGTTTTGAATCTGTCTTTCATTGCGGTAGCCATGCCCACCTTGTCTTTGGCCCTTAACTGCAGATACTTGACTTTTACCGGATCGAGATCCAATCATCCCCATAATGTTTAAGGATTCCAATTCCATTACAGCCCTCCCTATAGTAATATCTGGACTGCAGAGAAGAGCAACCACAGAGCTCTTCATAGAAGATGGCGTTAGTCTTACAAATTTATTCCTCACGATCCTGGTTAAAGGTGTGTCCTCTGGACATTCCTGGGGTGGGTGGGCAGGTCTCAAATGGTACATCCATTCTAGCATTCCAATCTCTCTAAGCCTTTGAATCCCCTTCTCTACTGTAT
>PVKH010046237.1:0-10417 GCA_004027955.1 Chaetophractus vellerosus
AAAGGGTGAAGGCAAATCGATAAGGTGACTGGGGGGGCCAAGATCCTGCCATCTCTACTGTGTCCAGGACAGCCTGGCCTCCCACCTTCCTCAAAGCCGTGGCAGGGCCTGGGGGAAGACACAAGGCATGGGGGAACATTTCTGCTACTTTAGACTGTCCCACTCCTTTAGGAGTAGATCTGGGAATGGGAGGTGAGGATGCAGAGGTCTTATGATATTTTATAAATTATTAGAGTTTAGACAAAAGGACACCTAAAAGTTAAACTTAGTTTCTCCCAGACAACTGTCTCCTCACCAGCAAAAGTTACTTTAATTTGTCCTTGACCTTTCATTCTTAAAGGGAAAAAAAGATTGCTCTAACTACAAATACAACATTTAGCCTCAAACGTTTACAAGTACTTCAGAAAGACTGTTGTAATGAAGAGTTAAAAAGGAGGTTGAACAGAGAATATAAAAAATGACTGATTTCATTTCTTATATATTTTGCACAAATTGTGAGTTTCCATCTGACCAATGGAAGCCCCAAGAGTTGGTGGAGAGTTAGCCCAGATCATGTAGAATATGTTGCAAGATACATGGTAAAATGAGGAGCACCAGGAGCCAGAAGTAAAATCTCCAAATTTTAGTTCTAGGTCCCCACTTATATGACCTTTGGCAGAGCACAAACTTGTGAAACCTCAATTTCCTATCAACGGAATGAAGAGAGCAACCCCTGCATTCTTTCCCATCACATCATTGTGAAGCTTAGAGATGATGCACGTGAAGGGACTTTGTAAATTACAAGGCCCTCAAAGTCTGTTTATAACCTGTCTTCCCAACAGACGGTCTAGTCTCCCTGGAACTGAAACTCCGTGGTTCATCTCCACGACATCCTGGTAAGATGTGGTGAGCTTTGCATCTCCACGAGATAAACTGGATGTGCCACGGGACCTCAAACTCCGTGTAACAAATGAGAAACTCAGAATCTTGCCCATTGTCCGGTACATCTCCATAAACTGGCAGCCTTTATGACCAGCAGCCAGACGGGGGGCAGTGATCCCTGCCACTCTGTCACCCTCACTGCCTATGAGCTAGTGATCAAAATTCTGCTAACTCCATCTTTCAAGTGTCTCTCAAATCTACTCATGCCACCTTCCCCCACTGCTGTCACCTTGACCTGGCCGCCTTCCTCTTCTGCCTGGAATATGCTGTTCCCTCCAGCTGCGGACCTGCACTGCATCTGGAATGCTGCCCACCAACTCCTGCATTCCTGCCTCCTCTGCCTCCTGCAGGCCTGCGCTGACAGGCTGCCTCCTCAGCAAAGCCACTCAGCCTAGACTGGGTCAGGTCCTGCCTGAGGCTTTCCTGGCATCCTGCACTTCTCTGCACTGCCAATTGCAATGGTCCTTAATGATGGAATTACTGGCAAAACGTCTGACTTCCCCACAGCATCTGCAAGGCCACGAGGGCAGGGCTATGTTCCCAATACCCAGAACGCTGTCTGGCTCACAAGAAGTGTTCGATATATCATTATTGAACAAATAAACCCTAGGATTTTTAGTGATCAGAAATATCAAAAAGGAGTCCCCAGGATTCGCCGAAAGCTGACAACTGTTTTTATATTCTGAAAGCATTCCTGAAAGGCTAGAGTGGCTTTTTGGCGCTGTAAACGGCATTTGAAGCCCCCTGTATCACTGGGAGCTTTTGTGGCCCGTGTAGACAATCGCACTTCTCTGTGCACTGGTCTTCTCTTTGCAGAAGTGGAGCAATCAATCAGAACCTCAAGCTGCCCCAGGGCTGCTGTGAGGTGAAGAGCTGAAGCAGGGCAGGTGAATGCTGAGTAGTGCTGTGACCGTGAAGGGCTGAACCGAGGAGCCACAGCATTCCTGGGGGGGCTACGTGCAGAGGGCGGCATTACTGTGGGGCAGCTGGGGTTGTACTAAAGCACGCAGTTGCTCACTGCACAGTTAATTAGCAAGTTAATAAGGGAATGGTCCTGCTTGAGGCGGTAATATGCTCTGAGGCAGGTTTTACAACGTGCCACAAATGCCACTTAAGCATATTAGGAAATTTCAGTTTGCCAGTGATAACTGTTCACTGGGCATAAAACAGTTGGTGTTTTGTCTTAATAACTTAAAATGATTGATTCAACAGTTGAAGTATTTAGCTACACGCTCCGTAATTGGGATTTCATTATCTAGCTGGAAGCCCTGGGTCAGTGGAGCTGAAGGCCTCCAATGCTGAGGTACTGAAAGCAAACCAGGCTTCCCTTAGGGGAGGGCTGAAGTGAGCCTCATGTTATTAGGAACCCCAAAGCACTTGATGAGTCCTGCGATCTATTCCCTTAATGGGCTGAGTTGAAAATCTTTTCATGTAAGTGTCAGCTAGCTTCAGTCAAGGAGACTTTTAGAAAGAAAAGAAGGGGAAGGAGGAAACAATCCAAGCCAGCGTTTCTGCAACACTGAAACTTGGGAAGCTTGGGACTGGGCCTATAGTAAGGGATCAATAATTGGTGGCTGAATGAATTAATGAATGGGCAGGCTCTTGGGTATCACTGTAAGGAGGGACATTGGACATCATCGAGGTGTTACTGGCAATTTGGGTGGGACAATTCTTCATTTTTCAGGACTGTCCCATGCTCTCTGCAGTACATTTAACATTCTTGGGCCCTGACCACTAAAGAAATGCTGCTACACTTTACAAATGCCCCTGGTGGTGGTGGTGGGGGGGGGTCAGTATCTCCCCAGTTTAGAAACACTACAATCCCTTTATTTAGAGTTTGAGGACTTAGAAGTCCCAAGCAGTGAAGTGATGTGCTCAAGGCCACACAAATTGTTGGTATCAGCAGTAATTCTGTATATTTTATACAATATTTTAATTGAAGGTCAATGACAGGAATATTTAGTTGCTACAGCTGGGGGCTCAACACTGCATCTGTAACTACAGAAAAGAAACCATTTAGTAGCTGCTGTTAGTAAAGAGACTATTATTTTCTGGTGATTTTTGGCTCCAGCCTTTCCCCTGTAGTCCTATAGCATAAAACATACTGACAAAATAATTTTTCAGTAGTTTTCTGTAGCTTAAATCCTTAGCAAAGTTGTGGTTAGAATAATAAAAGAGAGAAGCACTGTAATAGATTACTACAGCTGGGACAGTTAATAAAAGAAAAATCTCCACCTCTGAATCTGTCATTAGTATGTTGAGTAGATTTAACTTTCTTTGCATATATTTCTCTATCCAAAAAGAAATTATAAAATATCAATATAAAAATACACAAATGCATACTATTTCATAATCATGCTCTGAAAGTTTCAAAAAATATTGAGAATGCTTTTGGAAGGAACATGTTCATTACCCTTTAGACAGATATAACATCGTTTTTCATCAGGATTTATAATAATTTTACTCTCATTATGTTATTAATCCTCATGCAATACCTTCCAGCAAAGCCTGCCATCCCAAATTACCTGATTTTAATAATAAGACACTGAGGCACACAATGACTTGGCAAACTCTCTAAAGTCCTGGTGATAATGCCAGGATTATTGTTATTTAAGCTTGGTAATTTTAAGTAAGATTTACATTAGATTTTATTAAGTTTTTATTTATAGTTTGCAAAGCATTCATTTTACTTAATCCTCATCAGGGCCCTTTAAGGGAGGTAACTTATCCATAAACTATATTCAGTTTATAGATAAGGAAGCTGAGGTCCAAGAGTAAGTCAAGTTAGTGTCAGGGTTGAGCAGCTTTCACAGTTATCTAAATAAACTAAAAAAAAATTGTGTTGACATTGTTTTAGGACAACAGAAGAGAGTCAACATCAAATAACATTAAAGTTTATTTTATTTTATTTTGATATGTTAGAGGATCACAGCATTTTAAACCTTTTTTTTCCCTCTCCCCTCTCTCCTTTTCTCTTTTCAGCTTCAGCCAGTCCCTTACCACTGGATCTGTTCCTGCCGTCTATAATTTACTTGTTATGCACCTGCTCCCATCCTTCATCTCCTCCTAATAGCCACTCAGGCTTCTCTTCCTGTCTGTGCTGCCTCCATCACTTACAACGCTCCCCAGACCCTGGTAATCCGTGCTCTCTCATGATCCCTGTCCCCACACCCTAACATGGTTCCTGCACTCTCCTGGTAGTGGACAGTCTCAAGAAGATGCACATTTTCAGTGTATGGGCGAAATCTGCTTTCACAGCCTGTCAAGCTTCCTCATAGTTGCCACCCCCCCACCCCCCACCCCCGGTGTATCCTGGTCTTACACAATGTTTTCCAAGTCTGGTCCACACGAGCTCCCAACTGTGAGTCTGGGATTCATTAGGAACCCCACCAAGGGCCTAGGGCCTCCTGGAGGACAAACGCTAGTGGGAAGAGTAAAGAAGCCAAGAGAAATTCGGCTGGGTCAGTGGCGCTCCGGCCTCGCTCCTGCCCAGGTTCAGTACCAGCTGCTACAGGCCTCTGGGACGTGAAGTTCCCACGTCCACGGGACTCTTACTCTCTGTTTTTTTTTTTTTTTTTCTTTCCTGGCCGACCCCCTTCCGCTGGGCTCTTTTGCCCATGCCAGGGATCGCTCCCCAACGCGGCATCCCAGCTCCGCGGGCACCTAGGGCCGGCCGGCCACGCCTCCGCGCACACCTGCCCAACATCGCGCTCGCCTGGGGTCTATTGCTTTCCCACCCTCCTCGACATTGGGGGACTCTTTGGGGTACTTATTCTCCAGGAATTTTGCTATGAAATATTTCTGTGCACTTCGATTTAAACAGGCTGGCTCTGGTCCCCACGGCAGCCCATAGGCGGCACCAGGCGCATGGGGTCCTGCCCAGTGATTTGTGTCTTCAGCCTTCACTGCAAGCGCTGGAGGGCAGGGACGATTTTAGCTGCCTTATCACACAGCCCGGCTGTGCCCACATAAAGGAGTCTCTCAAAAAAATGTAATCAATAAAAGTATGTTGCGTTCCCTTGCAGAATTCTGCGTTCCCTGAAGGTACAGAATGTGTCTCATTCACTGTATGCACAGTATGAAAGATTTAGTACATGCCCAATAAATGTCAGTGGAATGACAGAATGCATTTTTTCCTCTAATTTTTCTCTTTCTCTAATTTTGCATCTCCCTTGACTGCCATTCTGCTAATTTTATTTACCCTATTTCTTGTACAAAATGTGAATTTTATCACTTCGACTTTAGTTGATGTGTGCCTATACCTTTATCATTACACAGTGACTTTCAGAGTTTTACCATTTAAGTTACACTCAGAATGACATTATAGCATTGCTTGATCAAACTTGGCTTTTACACTTGATCTTAGCCAAAAGGCCGAGAAGCCATCAAACTTGGCTTTTAAATAAGGGTGGATATATTTTATATAATTTTCATTTTTTGGTTGTGCAGCCTGTGGCTACTGTTTTTTTTTTTTCCTTTAGAATTTTTAAATCCCAAATGCAAAGTCTTTGATAAAATATTGTTAAATTGTATTATAAGTATTTGTTACACAGGGTTATGCTATTTCTGTTCTGGAACATTTTAAAAATTCTAATTGTCTGTCCTGTGGAGCAGGCAGTGATTTTGTTCCAAAAGTTTTATACATATTTGAAGAAAAGTACTTTATATTTATAGTGTATTGTCTGATTTTGATGCCCATTCTTAGCCAAGCTGCTAGCAGCCTCAGTTGGGTCTCTTTTCTGAATTGAAATGGAAGAACTGACAAGCTTATATTAGTGTTGTAATGTGTAAAGTAAACCCATCAAAAATTCTTTTAAAACTTGATGATCCCCAATATAGTCACCATTGCATGTTAAAACAAAATAAATCACCATATTTTAGGAAAACATACTAAAAAAAAATATATATATATATATACTAAATCAACTAAATATACTCACAGACAAAGGCCCCGAGGGCTGGCTAGTAGAGGGCTAACTGGCGCTTGCTTGAATGATGCTACATTTTTTGAATTACACAGAATTTCATCGCACAGTTACTATTGTGGAATTATAAGGTGGTTAGAGTTAAATGCGATTGTGCTACATGACCGTCAAAATTGATGCCAAGTGATTAAAGAAGGAAAATGATATAGTTCCTGTCACGACCATACAAAGCCCAGGAACCTCACCTGTGGTGTGTACCATGATAGCCCTGTCAATATCACACTTGGCATTGGATAGCTGCATTCTTCTCTGTCTCTGTCCATCTCTCTTTCTATCTCCTTTATTGCCAACAAAACATCTACACCAGAGGGCTTGACAAAGGAATTCAGTTTAATTAGACTTATTCTTGGCCTATTATAATGTGCTTATTGCAAAATTGCCCATGGTCTCCCACATATGTTCTTAGATTTGGGCTTGTTGAAGAGTCATCAGAATACAGAAACTCCTATATTCAAAACAACACTTCCTTTAGCTATACATGCACATGTGTATTTATGCACATATATATATTTATATTCAACACATTCTATAAATTTAAAAAATACAGAAAAGTTTAATGAAGAAAATAAAGATCACCCATCATCACAGCAACCTGAAGTAGCTACTGCTAAGATTTTGATGTATTGCCTTCCAATTCTGCAATAAAGAAATTGAGATTACACATAAAAAATAAGATCCCACAGTGGCTAGTTAACTCCTGTTGTTTTTTTCTTTTTAAGTTAAGCTAAACTTCTAATATAAATACTTTTTCATACCATTTGATTTAAAACAAAATTTTTATTGAGATATAATGTGCATACCATAAAATTTACCCTTTTAAGGTATACAATTAAGTGTTTTTTTAGTGTATTCATATAGTTGTACAGCCCCACCACCACATCTACTTTCAGAACATTTTCATGATTTCAAAAAGAAGCTCTATATTTCCCCTTCCCTGCAGCTCCAGGCTAACCTACTTTCCCCCTCTATAGGTTTGCCTATTCTGGATATTTCATATAAATGGAATCATACAATATGTGGCCTTTTGGGTTTGGTTTCTTTCACTTAGCATAATGTCTTCAAGCTTCATCTATGCTGTAGCATGTATCAGTACTTCATTCCTTTTTATTGCCAAATGATAGTCTATTGTATGGATGTACCACATTTTATTATCCATTCATTAGTTGATGGACATTTGTGTTGTTTCCATTTCCTGGCTAATATGAATAATCCTGCAATGAACATATGCAAACAAGCTTTTGTGGGGACATATGTTTTCATTTTTCTTGGGTACATACTGAGAAGAGGAATTGCTAGGTCTATGTTTAACATTTGAGGAACTGCCAAAATGTTTTTCCAAAGTGGCTGCACTATTTTACAATCCTGCTAGCAATGTACAAGGGCTCTAATTTCTCCACATCCATTATTCTGTTTTTTATAATTCTAGCCATCCCAGTGGGTGTAAAGTGTATCTCATCATGGCTTTGATTTGCATTTCCCTAAGGACTAAGGACACAACATCTTTTAATATGCTTACTGGTCATTTTTATGTCTTTCTTAGAGAAATGGCTATTCAAATCTTTTGTCTATTTTAAATTGGGTTATTTATCAATATTTCTTTTTATAAAGTACTATTTTAAGTCATTTTTCTATTTTTTGAACATTTTTATTTGTTCCCAGCTCTTTTTTTGTAATATAGAAATATGTGTGCCTCTTTATTAACATATTAGACAAATATAGTTGATATATTAATAATATCTTTATTAAAATATTGGACAACAAGATCTAGCTACAGGTCTAATAACTTCCACAAATTCATAGTTGTGAATATAGTTGATATTTACTGATATTTTCAAAAAGTAGAAAATAATATGTAAATATTTATGATTTCTATTGGAGACAAAGTAACAGGTACAGCTTGATTACCTATACTGGTAATTGAAGGAAATACTACATTTCAGTTAGAAAGTAATGAAAATAAAATGTAAATTTTTCCAGGTTCCTGAATCACTAAATATAATTCATAGACTCCTTGGGGTGTCCCTACACTCCAGATTAAGTACCTCTGCTCAAGACTTTCAGAGAAGAGGCTGGAGAGACCACACATTCATATTACAGATAGAAAACTCTGGTTCCGAGATATTACCCTAGGATTTGTGGCCTAGTCAAGAGCTGAATTCAGATCTCCTGGCTCCTTATCTCGTGTTCTTTGCCACAAATACTTTTCTCTCAGCAGGGTCACCCAGCAGGTGAAGTCTGCTTAGCCTTCTCTGTTTGGCTTCCAAATGCTGGTTAGAACAGGCGTTAGAAAACTACAGCTCATGGGCCAAATCCAGCCTGTCATCTATTCTTGTAAATAGAGGATTAAAAAATTTTTTTTTTAAATTAGAGAAATTGTAGGTTTACAGAAAAATCATGTGAAAAATACAGCATTCCCATATACTTCCTCCATTGTTGACACCTTCCATTAGTGTGGTATATTTGTTATAATTCATAAAAGATAATTTTTATATTTGTACTATTAGCTATGGTCCATCATTTACAATATTGAGTTTCACTGTGTCATATAGTCCTATGTTTTGTCTTTTAATTTTTATTCTAGCAACATATGTATGACCTACATTCACATGTGTAATTCAATGCTGTTACTTACACTCACAATATTGGGCTACCATCCATTTCCAAAATTTTAAAAGCAACCTAAATAGAAATTATGTACAAATTAAGCATTAACTCCTCATTCTCTACCCCTAACCCAGCTCCTGGTAACCTGTATTCTAGATTCTAACTCTATGAGTTTGCTTGTTCTATTTATTTCATATCAGTAAGATCATACAATATTTGTGGCTGAAAAATATGGAACACTTCACAAATTTGTGTGTCATCCTTGCACAAGGGCCATGCTAATCTACTCTGTATCCTTTCAATTTTAGTATATATGCTGTCGAAGTGAGCACTCTCAGCTCTTCTTAAATATAAATCATGCTTCAGAGAACTTGCTTGTACATAAACTTTGCCTATATCTCTGGATTTTTCCTTAGGGTAGATTCCTAGCCATGAAATTACAGGGTTAAAGGGTATACATTTATAAAACCTCTTGAGGCATACTGCCAATGTGTTTTTCAGAAATTTCTCTCTCTCTGGTCAGTTTGTAATATTTTCTCTATGGTGTATTTTATATACATTAAATGTGTTTTAAGGCCTTGTGTATCACATTGCTGTCGTTGCTGTTGCTTTACAAATAAATTTACAAGTAAATGAATTTTTTGCAATAATGTCTTCTAATTGGCTTTCGTTGTTCTCAAAATTACCTTAGCTATTCTCATCTATGTTTTCTTCTATATGAAATTTACAGTCATTTTGCAAAGTCCTTAACCTTCCCTACACTTAAAAAAAATGCTCAAGGATTTCAAAGAGTTTTTACACCTTTCATGATCTCATTGTCAAGCTAAATAAAGGCTTTTGGAATAAATCTCCATCTTTCTCTAAACTCTTAAAGAACTGCAAATAAAATTTTGAATATGGATGTTTGTGTTTATTTTATTTGTTGGAAAATATCAGTTGGAGATAAATTTTATTTTTCAAAAAGGGCACAGTGATGCTTATGTCAGAAAAACTTGCTAGAGGTTTTTGTTTGTTTTAATCAAAACAGAAAATGCAGAAGGTCACATAGCACTTAAGGTAAATGTTTTATTTTAGGACTATTGTTAATTTTCTTCCTTGAATTGGTTATATAGAGTTTCATCAAATTGATCCAAAACATAAGCAAAATTCATTTTATTTTAAAAAGCATGAGTAACTTTGCCTAGAGGTGGAGGAAAAGACCAGTAGGCTATTTATTTCCCTAAAAGTAGGAAGTGATTTCTTCTAAAACAGCAAATTTTTAACTTAGATTTTACTACTTTCAAAGGGTTACTTTAACACATGACAAAAAAGAGTTATAAAAAGAGTATCTCATGGTATTTTATATATTATGAATTATACCTTTTGTCACATGGATGAAGATGACAAGGAAATCTACATAACTAACTTGGGAGAATTGTTCGACGAATTAATAAGAGATATTTCAGGAAATCTCCACAGCATTCCCATTTTTTGCTTACAAACCTAAAAATTCAGCATGGCTTGCTCTCTAACTTCAGCTCTTTCAATTTATATTCCTTGGATTTCCTCAGAGGAGCTGAGTATTGCATGTTTTCATTCTGTAAATATGCCTGTATTTACAGGCTCTCTTTTGTGTCTAAAACGCTACATGTACTGTTTTCTTCTTTAATGCTGGAAACGGATGGTTCCAATCATTTTTCCTTTCCTCTGGATTCTATCTGGCACAAAATAATAGCTTGACCCATTTGAAATAGCCATTTTTTAATAGGTCAAATTAGTTGAATATTGGCAATATCACATGGGGTTCAGCTGAGAGAGTCAAGGAACTGACTCGGGCTCAAACACCAGCTCTATTAATGACACCTGGATTGGAGAAAGCAGCTTTCCTCCTCTCTCCCCCTCCTTCTTTAACGTAGCCTAGCCCTTCT
>PVKH010046238.1:0-10419 GCA_004027955.1 Chaetophractus vellerosus
CCTATCTTTTTTGCTCTATCTATCTTCATAGAAGCTTTAGGCTACAAAAAAATCGTGTAGAAAATATAGAGGATTCCCATATGCTTAACCCCCTTCCCCTCTCCCACTCTTTCCTATTAATAACATTTTACATGTTTTTGGTGCATTTGTTACAATTGATGTGCAAATATTGAAGCATTACTGCTAACCACGGTCAGTGGTTTACATTATGGTTTACATTTTGCACCATACAGTTTTATAGGTTTTCACGAAATTGAAAATGACCTGTATCTGTCAGTTTATTATAGCACTGAAGTATGGGTAATTTTACCTGTGTCTTTGAAAATTCATATATTCCTAGATGGAAAATATTTTGTAGTAACCCATTTAGACTATTCTAAAATAACCCAATTGTCTAATATAAAATAATACTTCTTGTTTTAGTTAGCTGGCTGCTAAACAAATACCATACAATGGGTTGGCTTAAACAAGAGAATTTATTGATTCGTGGTTTTGAGGCTAGGAGCAGTCCAAAATCAAAGTTTTAGGAAGGTGATGCTTTCTTCCTAAAGACTGTGGCATTCTGGGCCTGCGTGCCAGTGATCCTTGATCCTTGGCTTTTTTGTCACTGGTAACACACATAGCACCCTCTTGTGGCTTCTCTCTCCTTCTGACTTTCACATTTCCTAAAAAGACTCCAATAATCTGGATTAAGGGTCAACTTGATTTAGTTGGGGTATACCTTAACTGAAGTAACTCACCAAAAGGTACTCTTAATGGGTTCATACCCAGGGGAATGGATTAAATTTAAGACCATGTTTTTCTGGGGTATGTAATTCCTAGTCACTACAATTGTAATGAAGAATCAGAGGATGCAAACTTCTTTTAGGGATTTACATTTATATTTCTGAAAAGACTGAATTTATTAAACTTCACATTTCTTTTTTCTTAAGATAATGGTTTTCCTGCTCCAATTTGTTTCTAATTAGTGTAAAACAACACAGAAAAATAGACACTGATTTGGAAACAGTTTTTAGTAAAAGCAAAGATAAACAAAAGCATTTTAATATGTACAGAATTCTTACTGCAATGGAAAAGTTCCTATTTTATAAGAAGAGTTTTATCTTCCATTGGCAATCAGGAATATTCAAGCTCATTAGGAAATTTTGCAACAGAAGGAAAAGACCAGAAAAGTATGATACTTCCAGTTTATATGTTTTGAACCTTCAGTTTTGAAAGTAATAATTCTAAGTCTAGAAAATATAATTAGTGAACTGTAGACTTGCTAGAGATAAATTTTAAGAGGATTCTAAGGAAATCAAACCATGTTTAAAAATAAGACATGAAGGGAGAACTGCTATCCTGAAATAACCACTTAGACAAGAGTCAAAACCTACTCTGGCAATATATGTCAACTCTGGCTATTTAAATTTAATTTATTTTTTAAATTGAATTAAAAATTCAGTTCCTTTGTCTCACTTATAAGACTAATAGCCCCACATGTGGCCAGGAGCTATCATCTTGGATACCATCAAAAAAATTATTTTGGGCAACTCAACTCTACTCCTAAGCTAGAAATGTACCTGTATAAGTTGGTGGGGGATGGGAAATGACTTTCTGAAGTATAAATGAATTTGTTGCTTATATTAGTTTCCTGTTGCTGCTATAACAAATCACTACAAGCTTAAAACAACACAAATTTGTTATCTTATGGTTCTGGAAGTCACAAGTCCAAAATGTGTCTCACTGGCTATGACGGTCAATTTCACATGCCAGCTTGACTAGGTTATGGTACCCAGTTGTTTGGTCAAGCAAGAACTGGCCTGATTGTTACTGTGAAGGTATTTTGGAGATGATTTGCGTCTAAATGAATTGATTGCATCCACAGTTGATTGCGTCTACAACCAACAAAGGAGCTTGCCCTCAGCAAGTTGGGGAATCATTTCAACTAATCAGTTGTAGTTCTTAAAAGCTATAACTGAGGATTTCAGAATTCAGAAAGAATTTCTGCCTCTACTTCAGTCAGTTGGCTTCCCCTGGGGATTCAACATCACTTTTATTGGAGTTTCCAAATTGCGGTCAGCCCTAAAGAATTTGGATTTACCAGCCTTGACAGTTGCATGAGCCAATTCCTTCAATTAATCTCTTAATATATATCCTGTCAGTTCTCTTTCTCTTGAGAAATCTAACTAATACACTGGACTAAAATGAAGTTTTCCAGGGCTGCATTCCTTTCTGGATAGGTTAAGGAGAATCTGTTTTCTTGTCCCAGCTTCTAGAGATTGCACACATTCCTTGGCTCATGATCCACTTCCATGTTTAAAGCCAACAATAGCTAATTGAGTCTTTCTCGCATGGAATCACCCTCATTGTTTTTTCTGCTTCCCTATATCACATTTAAGGACCATTTTGATTACATTGGACCCACATGGGTAATCCAGGCTGAACTCTTTCTAAAGTCAGTTGATAGCATCCTTAATTCCATATGTAACCTTAATCCCCCCTTACTGTAAACCATAAAATATTAACCAGTTCTTTGGAGGTCTTTGGAGGTCATTATTCTACCCACCACACAGTTTGAGTTTCCAAGTTCTTGTTGTTATTCTTTTATTATTATTATTTTTTATTATTTGTTACATATTCCCCCCTTTCTGCTTGTTCTTGCTGTGTTCATTTTTGCATTCTTCTGTGTCTGCTTGTCTCCCCCCACTGTGGCAACCTGCCGAGTCAGCTCACCGCGCAGCAGCCTGCCTGCTTGCGGCAGCTTGCCCTGCCCATGACGGCTTGCCTTCTCAAGGCGGTATGCCCACTCGAGGAGGCCCTGGGGAATTTGTGAATGTTATTTGAAAAAAGCAGATTTAAGTTAAAGGGTTTTTAGATGAGATTATCCTTGATTATCTAGGTGTGCCCTAAATGCCTTCACAATATTCTTTATAAAAGAAAGGCAGAGTGAGATTACACACAAAGTAGAGGAGGCAGCCGTGGGACCATTGAAGCAGAAATTAGATATGGTCACAAGTCAAGGAATGCTGGCAGCTACCTGAAGCAGAAAGAGATGAGGAACAGAATTTTCCCTTCATGCCTTCTGAGGGAGTGTGACCCTCCTGACACCTTGATTTCAATTCAGTGAAATTGATTTCAGACTTCTGGTGTCCAGAACTGTGAAAGAAAATCTCTGTTGTTTTGAGGTAATTTGTTACAGCAGCCTCAGGAAACAAATGCAGGTACTATTTTTCTGTTTTCCATCCAAATCCACAACTGATAAAAGGAATTTTCCATATGGGTGGAAGATAAGGCTAAAGCCTTTGTGCACTATTCTATCCTCATTTAGAATTGTACATTATAATCATCTGAAAATGTGAAAAAAAAATCGGGGGAATATGAAAAAGTTTTTAAGATGGTTTTATCTAGAAGACGGAATGGGTGTATAAAATGCTTAATCTATCTATCTAAGTCAAGTAGGGAGGTGAACAGTTCACCCATCAATTCCTTATGAATTTGGACAGTAATATTTAGAGGTATGGCCATGGTTTCATGTTTAGAAATTAATGTTTTTCTGGAACTCTTAAATACAATCGCAGTTCCAACATTACAGGATCAGTCAGAGAGAGAGAAAAAAAAATTGTTAGAAGCAGGAAAGCAGTTTATGTAATTTCCTTTGTCATCCCTGTTCCCTATCTTTCTCACAATGTCTCAGCAATTCACTCATTGATAACCTCTCTTTACTTCCGTGTTTGTTAATTTATAACACAGGTTCATTCAATGGCAGAAAATATCCCTTCAGTAATTACCACTCCTCAGATTACTAAGAAGTTATTTCAATTGTTCATTCCCAGTTTTTAATCATTCCACCACATTGTTTATAGTAAAAAAAGTAGAATGACAAGGCCATTGTATTTAATGCTTCTTAGCCCATTGTGTTATTGCACTGCAATAAAATACTTTTCTTATTCAAATGGTACATAAGTAGGAATGGAAATTGAGATATATTCTGCTGTGGGTTTCTAACTGTTAAAACTTATTTCAATTACTGGGTATGTAAGTACATATCCAGAATGAGTATCTGTTCCAGTTAAGATTCTTTATTACTTAAGGCTGTGTGTAGTGGGGCAATTTAATTCACTGCCAACTATGGGCAAGCATTGATACTCTCATGTTCTCACTAAGTATCCCATGGCTGCTTTTAGTCTCTTATATTCCTGTGGGAAATAAAAGAACAATTGTTAGCCCCATTTTAGGCTTTTGAGAGAGATAGTAAGATACGCCATTTTCCTGCCCATTGTTGTATTGCTCCTTTTCCTCCTTAGCTGCTCTTTTCATGTATCCCAGAGGCCACTTCCAAACAGCAAATGTGACTAATCAGTTGCTCCCCTCTCTTTTCTAAATTTAGAATGAGTTGTGTTTGTTTTTGATGGACATTGGTATGTTCTACCGTGCATTCCTCCCTCCAATTCCATAACGTTTTTATAACATTTCAAATATATATATATAAAATATATAAACTATATATAACATTTTAATGTTATACATATTTCATTTAATATAACACTAAAATGAAAATATTATATTCCAGAAGCTGGGACTTCTGGCCTTTACAACAGTAAACCAATAAATTCTTGTTGTTTTAACCAATGCGTGTGTGGCTTTTGTCATAACATCTCTGGCAAACTACTGTGATTCCTCTCACTTTATTCTTCTTTTTCAATATTGTTGTAGCTGTTCTAGAAAACGTGTCTTTCTATATAAATTTTAGAATAAGCTTGTAGGAGGGATTGCTTGGTGGGTTAGGGATTACATTGAACCAATTTGAGGGGAATTGAAATCTCTATGATGTGTGTTCCAATCCGTGAACATAGTTACGTCTCTTCATGTATTTAAGTCTTCTTTTTTTTATGTTTTTCATTCACATTGTGTGATTTTTGGCATATAGATCTTGTACATGTTTTCTTATGAGTTCATATCTAAGTATTTTAGGGTATTTTGGAGTGAATGTAAAGGGTATTGTGTTTTAAATTTTGCTTCCATATGTTCATTGTTTGTGTTTAGAGATGTGATTACTTTGTGTGTATGTGTGTTAATTGAATCTTGTGACCATGGTGAACTCATTTATATTAGTTCTAGGAGCAAAGTAGCTTTGTGAATAGTGGTAATAACATTCCCAGTTGTGGTAAGAGATTTCTCCAGAAAGCAAACAACCCAATGAATACTTGTACTATTTCTTTGCTTTTTGGAGCTAGTAGTGACAATGACTTGAGTTTAGTTTCCTGTAACCTGTCTCTAGTCATCCCAATCCAAGTTATGCCTAGAAATTTTACTCTTTATCCTGGTCCTTATATTTTCTTTAGGTTAACCAGCTATCCTATCATGGTCATATTATTAACAAGCATTTGAAATATATATTATATTGCTCTTCAGATTTCAACAATATATTATCAATGTAATGAATAACAGTACTTTGGAATCAAATGAACATTCTAAGTGTCTTAGCATCAACTTGTGGCAATATGCAGAAAAATGCAATATCCCTGTGGGAGCAAAATAAATGTATATTGGAGTCCATCCTGCATAAATGCAAATTTGATTTAGTGTTTATCTGAAATAGATATGAGCAGGAAAGCATTAGCCAAATCAGTCATGGAATGCCAGTTTCCCTTTAGATTGTTTCAGTTTAGTTAATAACATTTAAAATGGCTGATGCTATGAAGATGTATTACTTTACTAAGGCTTTTGTAATCTACATTAAATCTACAGGATTCATTAGCTTTTCTCACAGTTCATACTGAACTACTGAACAAGGAATTTTTTTAGTAATACATACCCCTACATCTATCATATCCTTAATTAAAACTGAAATTTCTTGATGCCCCCAGGTGCCCTATATTTTTTTCATTGAGTATTGACTTTTATTATTAGTCACTGTTCATAATTTGTTTCAAATAAAAGATAATGTATACAGCAGAATTCTAATGAATCCCATGTAAATATTTACATCCATTTTATTCCTTACTCATTTCTAAGACTTAACATTAATTTTTTTACATCTCAAAAATATGTTTGCAATAATTAGAACTTCATTAGCCATCCCACTTGGAAACAGTTTTTTAATATTTTTTTCAGTAAAGATGATATGATGGTAGCTTAATTAAAATGTAACTTACAGCAGGATGAGAGAAAAGGGACTTTATAAGAAGACAGTGAGAGTTCACAAAGGAAGGAATTCAGAGGCTATTTCTCTTGAGGCTCCCAATAGAAAACAAAAACAAACACACAAAATACAATGGCTGGTTCTTTGAAACAGGGAAAATTATTTTAATTAATATTCTGAGTGGGCTTAGATAATTCTAAAAGTTCCCATCTAACATTCCCAAATACAACACGTAGAAGAGCAGATTTACATGATATACCTTTTTCCAATGGTTTGAATACGAAAAGAAGTCAATAGTCAGACATCACATGATTCCAATAAAATATCTGATAGCCAAACATAACTTTTAGATATAAATTCCTACTCTAAGGCCATACTTTTTACCTGAAAGCTTTTTGCACTTGCCTCACCATTTCCTCCTAATTTATTTATATTGCCCTATAAGTTTTCATTAGCAGGTTTAAGATGACAGTTCATTGAGCACTATTTTCCAGGATTCCCAATAAAATTGCTTTACCACCCCAAGGCCGTTTTACCCATACCAATACAAACAGCTTCGGGTTCCTGCTGTAAATTGTGCCAAGAAACTCTGTGCCTCCCATCACTGAGTTATAATTCTCTTTTATCTAGCATTGTTTTATTGGCACTATCTCTGTAGGGACTGCAGATTCCTCTTTTGTGTAATCATCATGGATTTTTTTCTCTCACATTTTTCAAGGCTAGAATAAATTGAGTGAATCTGTCATGGTTGTTTTATAATTTGAGGCATTGGTGGGGAATCCTGAATTTCTAATCTCTTAGCTATTCAATCTCTCTCCCCTTCCTTAATCAACATTTTGTTTCAACAATTCTAACAAAGGTACCACAATAATGCAAAGTGTTAATAATAGGGATAACTGCATATCTGAGGAGGGATATATGTGAATTCTGCAATTTCTGCATGAATTTTCTGTAAACCTACAGCTACCCTAATATTTATATTAGAACAAAGAAAACACAGCCAGTGAACTTTAGGACCCAAGAAAGTTCCAGGAACTTTTTTAGTAACACTGCTGCTTCATCTCTAGATTATGAATCATCAAATCTGTGAGGAAACTTGAGGCCTTTCATGCCTCACTCTTCACACAGCCAAGCCAGTCTTCATAACTGATTAAGCCATCAATGTATTTAGGCTTAAGCAATGTAAAAAAAGATGGGCCAAGTGCTGCCTGGGGAATTTTGAAGTTAAAAAAGCTATTAATCTATTATAGATCACTAGCCCATATAGTCCTTATGATGGGGTAAATCAGTACCAGACTTACAGGTATCTCCAGAGATTAGCACAGAGCTTCCCCAGTCCAGATACCTCTATCCTACATTCATATTGACCATGTTTTTTGAGCAAAATGCAATTGTATTAGAAATGAGTAACAAACATATAACCAACATAGATACTCACAATACAAGATTAAACACAATACAAGATTAATTTCTATAAACCCATCTGGAGTCTGCTTTAGTTATATGTAATGACTTATGATGCAATATTAAACAGTCTCATTTTTAATACATTTCTGTAACCCCCCCAAAAAATAAATCAGTAACAAACATATAACCAACACACACACATGCACACAGATATAAAGTATTTCTAGATAACCTATGTGCCAAAAAAATATATCATATTGTTAATAAAGCATACTCAGAATTTTATGATAATACAATTCTGCATATACTTACATGTGGATTTTGCCTAATGTGGTACAATTATAGAACACAATAAAGAGGTCTGTTATCATCTCTTCTTTCTCCATTGCAATGTTGAAACATAGTAAAAATAAGTATATAAGGTATAAGGAATTAGAAGAAAAATTGTCATGAATCCTAGAATATATCATTCACTTAAAAGTCTGGCTAATAATCCGCAGACAGATTGCTAAGATTAATAAAGAAGTTGAATGAGGTATCTATATATAACATAAGTATAAAAATCAATTGCATTCCTATATATCAATATATTTTAGACATATAATATTTTAGAAAAACTATTATTAATCACAACAATAAAAATTATGAGGTACCTAAACAATAGATAAGCAAAACCTTTATGAAATTTAAAATCATTATCTAAGGACACAAAGGAAAATTTAATTAAATGGAATGATATATTGCAGAAGAAGCTTTCTCTCTCAAAGGTAACCTCCTGCTGCCCCTTCCTTGTCTTGGCATGAGTTCCGTGGGTACCTGACATCAGATGCACTGGTAGACCTGCAAGAACTGACTCCTGCCTGGATTTCATGTTCAAGAAACACCAACTTAGGTCACATACCTGGTTATAAGCCATATCTTGCATGGTCACTGCAAACTACATAGCCAGGAGTACCCCTTGAGGCTGGCCCTATAAATGAGAGGATTTGTGCTCTTATATTTGAGTTTTTGTCCTTGTTCTGTCCTTACCTCTTTGCTTCCCATGGCTTACCAATAAACTTACAAAATTAAAAAAAATAAGCCATTATTAATCAATAATGATGAATTATCCCAAAATAATTTTTAAGTTCGGTGTACTTACAATCAAAGTCCTCTGAAAAAGTTGCTGAAAAGATGCAACTTAAGTTAAATGGAGATTAATGTGTAATGGTAGTTAAGGCACTTTCCTCTGAAGCCCATAATCGGATTATTAGTAATGACCAACAAATAAAGCAACAAAATACTGTTGTTATTATTTTGATTAATTTCCTTTTACATTGGGGGCCGGCTCGATAGCCCAGTGGATAGGGCACTGGCATACCACATGGGAGACCCCGGGTTCGGTTCCCGGGACCTCTCCTAGCAGGCAGACCAACTTGAGAATGGCAAGCCGCCATGGGTGGGCCAAAGCCGCCGTGGGCAGGGCAAAAAACTGCCACGGACAGGGCAAAGCCGCCACGGGCAGGGCAGGTCGCCTGCGATTGGAACACAGCCAGCCACCCGCGAACTGAAAGCCGGCCGTGAATAGAAGCAGAAGCCGCCCACAAGCAGGGAAAGCCGCGCCTGCGCAGTGACCAGTCTCGGCGCGTCACCGCAGCGGGGGGGAAGGGGAGATATGTAATAAAAATAAATCTTAAAAAAAAAAAATTTCCTTTTACATTGATCCTGTATTGCCATTCATAAGCCCTGGAGCAATACAAATAAGGCTATGATTCTCTTTGAATACCCTATCTGGAGACAGTCATTGATATGAGTTTGTTATGACCTTTAAGAATTTTTCTCACTTTATGATTTGACATACATATTTATATTACCAATAGATATTTTACAGTATTATTCTATAAATTTAATGAATTTTGGGAAATTGACTTTATACGATATTAACCTCTAAATAGACTCCCTGATAAGCTCTCCCAGAGCTCAAGGGACAGAAAAGCTTACACTCCAAACTAAAATGTTCAAATCACATAGTTTTTCAAATCAGTTTAAAATGTAGAACAAGAAGCAAGGAAAAAGAGAGGGGTTGGTTGATACTCTACGAAAAGGTGAAAATGTAATGAAATGACTACTATACGTGAATCCTGGGTTACAACATACTCAAATGTCTCATCTCTCTTTCTGCACTTGATGCTTCCTTCCAGGTGGTGTGTCACGTGGACTGGATTTGAGACTTAAGCCAAGTGTGCAGAGAGACTGAAAATAACTAAAGCCAACTCACGCTTGCCCTCTAGCAGAATTTAGAGAGAAATTAGGTTTGATTTCACCAATAATCCCACTTGGTTGTAGGCTGTTAGCATAATTGCATTGCTTGGGCACATCATATATGAGACCTGAATGGGACCATCACAGATGAGCCAATTTGGTAAAGTCGGCTGTCATTCTTCTGGTGGCATGATCATACCTTATGACCTGGTCTATCCATTCTTTTCTATTTAAAAGTAACACTTATCTGTTCCTTTATGTATTTCATTTATTCTAACAAACATAACTGACAGGATACCAACTTTCTCCCTATATTTAATGTCATAAGGTTTGCCTACCTTTCACAAAGTACTTGCTTACAATCTACAAGTAGCATTCTCAAAAGTTTCATATATCCTGCTCATTATTATCTCCTAGTTTAAGATTGAATATTCTCAAGTAATAAAAAACAAACACAAATTATATTTATTTAACAAATTCTATTACACTGTATCATTGTTTTTCTCTATCTTATGCTATATATCTATCAAGGTTGGTTGAAATATGTACATCTATATCGTTCTTTAAATAGGTTGCACTATTTGCACTATTGCATCTGGTGATTGTGTCCCTTTTAGTTAGCCATTTTACTATTAATGGCCTTTAAA